>OW121743.1:74035070-74190949 GCA_933228675.1 Stomorhina lunata
CTGAACTAGAACTGAACTAGAACTGAACTAGAACTGAACTAGAACTGAACTAGAACTGAACTAGAACTGAACTAGAACTGAACTAGAACTGAACTAGAACTGAACTAGAACTGAACTAGAACTGAACTAGAACTGAACTAGAACTGAACTAGAACTGAACTAGAACTGAACTAGAACTGAACTAGAACTGAACTAGAACTGAACTAGAACTGAACTAGAACTGAACTAGAACTGAACTAGAACTGAACTAGAACTGAACTAGAACTGAACTAGAACTGAACTAGAACTGAACTAGAACTGAACTAGAACTGAACTAGAACTGAACTAGAACTGAACTAGAACTGAACTAGAACTGAACTAGAACTGAACTAGAACTGAACTAGAACTGAACTAGAACTGAACTAGAACTGAACTAGAACTGAACTAGAACTGAACTAGAACTGAACTAGAACTGAACTAGAACTGAACTAGAACTGAACTAGAACTGAACTAGAACTGAACTAGAACTGAACTAGAACTGAACTAGAACTGAACTAGAACTGAACTAGAACTGAACTAGAACTGAACTAGAACTGAACTAGAACTGAACTAGAACTGAACTAGAACTGAACTAGAACTGAACTAGAACTGAACTAGAACTGAACTAGAACTGAACTAGAACTGAACTAGAACTGAACTAGAACTGAACTAGAACTGAACTAGAACTGAACTAGAACTGAACTAGAACTGAACTAGAACTGAACTAGAACTGAACTAGAACTGAACTAGAACTGAACTAGAACTGAACTAGAACTGAACTAGAACTGAACTAGAACTGAACTAGAACTGAACTAGAACTGAACTAGAACTGAACTAGAACTGAACTAGAACTGAACTAGAACTGAACTAGAACTGAACTAGAACTGAACTAGAACTGAACTAGAACTGAACTAGAACTGAACTAGAACTGAACTAGAACTGAACTAGAACTGAACTAGAACTGAACTAGAACTGAACTAGAACTGAACTAGAACTGAACTAGAACTGAACTAGAACTGAACTAGAACTGAACTAGAACTGAACTAGAACTGAACTAGAACTGAACTAGAACTGAACTAGAACTGAACTAGAACTGAACTAGAACTGAACTAGAACTGAACTAGAACTGAACTAGAACTGAACTAGAACTGAACTAGAACTGAACTAGAACTGAACTAGAACTGAACTAGAACTGAACTAGAACTGAACTAGAACTGAACTAGAACTGAACTAGAACTGAACTAGAACTGAACTAGAACTGAACTAGAACTGAACTAGAACTGAACTAGAACTGAACTAGAACTGAACTAGAACTGAACTAGAACTGAACTAGAACTGAACTAGAACTGAACTAGAACTGAACTAGAACTGAACTAGAACTGAACTAGAACTGAACTAGAACTGAACTAGAACTGAACTAGAACTGAACTAGAACTGAACTAGAACTGAACTAGAACTGAACTAGAACTGAACTAGAACTGAACTAGAACTGAACTAGAACTGAACTAGAACTGAACTAGAACTGAACTAGAACTGAACTAGAACTGAACTAGAACTGAACTAGAACTGAACTAGAACTGAACTAGAACTGAACTAGAACTGAACTAGAACTGAACTAGAACTGAACTAGAACTGAACTAGAACTGAACTAGAACTGAACTAGAACTGAACTAGAACTGAACTAGAACTGAACTAGAACTGAACTAGAACTGAACTAGAACTGAACTAGAACTGAACTAGAACTGAACTAGAACTGAACTAGAACTGAACTAGAACTGAACTAGAACTGAACTAGAACTGAACTAGAACTGAACTAGAACTGAACTAGAACTGAACTAGAACTGAACTAGAACTGAACTAGAACTGAACTAGAACTGAACTAGAACTGAACTAGAACTGAACTAGAACTGAACTAGAACTGAACTAGAACTGAACTAGAACTGAACTAGAACTGAACTAGAACTGAACTAGAACTGAACTAGAACTGAACTAGAACTGAACTAGAACTGAACTAGAACTGAACTAGAACTGAACTAGAACTGAACTAGAACTGAACTAGAACTGAACTAGAACTGAACTAGAACTGAACTAGAACTGAACTAGAACTGAACTAGAACTGAACTAGAACTGAACTAGAACTGAACTAGAACTGAACTAGAACTGAACTAGAACTGAACTAGAACTGAACTAGAACTGAACTAGAACTGAACTAGAACTGAACTAGAACTGAACTAGAACTGAACTAGAACTGAACTAGAACTGAACTAGAACTGAACTAGAACTGAACTAGAACTGAACTAGAACTGAACTAGAACTGAACTAGAACTGAACTAGAACTGAACTAGAACTGAACTAGAACTGAACTAGAACTGAACTAGAACTGAACTAGAACTGAACTAGAACTGAACTAGAACTGAACTAGAACTGAACTAGAACTGAACTAGAACTGAACTAGAACTGAACTAGAACTGAACTAGAACTGAACTAGAACTGAACTAGAACTGAACTAGAACTGAACTAGAACTGAACTAGAACTGAACTAGAACTGAACTAGAACTGAACTAGAACTGAACTAGAACTGAACTAGAACTGAACTAGAACTGAACTAGAACTGAACTAGAACTGAACTAGAACTGAACTAGAACTGAACTAGAACTGAACTAGAACTGAACTAGAACTGAACTAGAACTGAACTAGAACTGAACTAGAACTGAACTAGAACTGAACTAGAACTGAACTAGAACTGAACTAGAACTGAACTAGAACTGAACTAGAACTGAACTAGAACTGAACTAGAACTGAACTAGAACTGAACTAGAACTGAACTAGAACTGAACTAGAACTGAACTAGAACTGAACTAGAACTGAACTAGAACTGAACTAGAACTGAACTAGAACTGAACTAGAACTGAACTAGAACTGAACTAGAACTGAACTAGAACTGAACTAGAACTGAACTAGAACTGAACTAGAACTGAACTAGAACTGAACTAGAACTGAACTAGAACTGAACTAGAACTGAACTAGAACTGAACTAGAACTGAACTAGAACTGAACTAGAACTGAACTAGAACTGAACTAGAACTGAACTAGAACTGAACTAGAACTGAACTAGAACTGAACTAGAACTGAACTAGAACTGAACTAGAACTGAACTAGAACTGAACTAGAACTGAACTAGAACTGAACTAGAACTGAACTAGAACTGAACTAGAACTGAACTAGAACTGAACTAGAACTGAACTAGAACTAGAAATGATATTACAAATGGCCAAATTTCTAAATTAACATTTTTTTATCAAAAATCTTAAGAAATCTTTTTGTTGTTAATTACTTGTTATTCACGCAAAACATTATAATTTGGAAAGGAAAATAAACAATAATTTTTATTCATTCTCACATGACATGACATTTGAAAAGTTCTTTCATTTAATTTTTGTTAAATTTTATTCACAAAGTGATATTTACCATCCACTCACTTAAAAAATCTCGGAAGCTTCTACGCAATTAATGACGTCAAGTGGAACATGCGGAACCAAATGTTTTCTATGATCAAACAATAATAAATCATTAAAAAAATTATATATTATTAGAAAAACATAAATTATATGATTTTCACTTAAATAACAAATTCAAATAATAATTATAAAATGAAAAATTCACAGCGTTAACAAATAGGAACACAGTGGGGAATATCGCTGAAAATTATATGAATAAATATGAACTTTATTCCAAGGACTTTTACATTGATGATGCTTTTGAACAAACTGAACTCAAAATGAACCTAAAACATTAATCAAAAAACTACAGGTAAATTTCAAACCAAATAAATTTTACGCGAACAAAGAAGTAGCCAACAATCAAAAGTTTTTTCATTCTGACTTAATTGATTTTTACTCTAGTGAATTTAATAGCCAGAAAACAAAGGAATCAAAAAAATAATAATAAAAATAATAACTACCATGAAAATACCTGAATCAATGAAAAATAAAATATGTGAAAAAAATTATACATAGAAAAAAATATTCAATGTTAAATCAATATAAAAAATTTTGACTTCATGATTTCCTATAAACAAGTTAAATCAGTGAAATAGTGTTAAACCTTAAGAAAGGCAAAAAGAGATAATGACAACAGACATGTCATTTCAACATGAAAATCCTATTGATTTAACTGGTATAACAATATCAGTTTCAAAAAGAGACTCCCAGCTATAGAGAAGCAAATTTAAAAACCATAACAGAATTTACAAAATTTTTTTCAGTGTACATATAAAATATCCAAAATATGTAATACAAAAAGCTAGCTCCATTCCCCTATTTGGCCTTATTGTCTTTAGGCCATTATTTGTTTAGTTTTCAGCTCAATTTATTGTATTATTTTATTTCTTTTGTTAACATTGCAACTTCTCGTACATACGAGTATTTGTTTTATTTACCCCAACGCCGATATCGCAAAAGGACCTGAAATACATTTTTCCTTTTAGATTTATTCGTTATGGAAGGTTTTATATTGCAAATGTTTTATTTAGATTTAATTCAGAGGAAAGAGCAGCAGAATGGGCAAACTTGGGGAAAAGGCAACAAAATAAAATAAATAACAAAAAGTTTTATTGAAAAAGAAAAAAAGTTGAAAGGACTAACAAAATCAGGACATAAATATTCGAACAAAATTAAAACACCTGGGAAATTGAATACAAATAATACAATTCAAAACAAATACACAAAGAGAAATTAAACTTCTAACTCAGTTCCAATTTTGTTTAAGGTTCAGTTCTTGTTCACTTTAAAATTAGATCTAGTTAAGTTCCAGTTCAGTTCTAGTTCAGTTCTAGTTCAGTTCTAGTTAAGTTCCAGTTCAGTTCTAGTTCAGTTCTAGTTCAGTTCTAGTTCAGTTCTAGTTCAGTTCTAGTTCAGTTCTAGTTCAGTTCTAGTTCAGTTCTAGCTCAGTTCTAGTTCAGTTCTAGTTCAGTTCTAGTTCAGTTCTAGTTCAGTTCTAGTTCAGTTCTAGTTCAGTTCTAGTTCAGTTCTAGTTCAGTTCTAGTTCAGTTCTAGTTCAGTTCTAGTTCAGTTCTAGTTCAGTTCTAGTTCAGTTCTAGTTCAGTTCTAGTTCAGTTCTAGTTCAGTTCTAGTTCAGTTCTAGTTCAGTTCTAGTTCAGTTCTAGTTCAGTTCTAGTTCAGTTCTAGTTCAGTTCTAGTTCAGTTCTAGTTCAGTTCTAGTTCAGTTCTAGTTCAGTTCTAGTTCAGTTCTAGTTCAGTTCTAGTTCAGTTCTAGTTCAGTTCTAGTTCAGTTCTAGTTCAGTTCTAGTTCAGTTCTAGTTCAGTTCTAGTTCAGTTCTAGTTCAGTTCTAGTTCAGTTCTAGTTCAGTTCTAGTTCAGTTCTAGTTCAGTTCTAGTTCAGTTCTAGTTCAGTTCTAGTTCAGTTCTAGTTCAGTTCTAGTTCAGTTCTAGTTCAGTTCTAGTTCAGTTCTAGTTCAGTTCTAGTTCAGTTCTAGTTCAGTTCTAGTTCAGTTCTAGTTCAGTTCTAGTTCAGTTTTAGTTTAGTTCTAGTTCTAGGTGCAGTTTTAGGTCCAGTTCTAGGTTTGGTTCTAGTTAGCATCTAGTTCAGTTATAGGCTCAGACCTCCTAGGTTTAATTTTTATCCTTGTAATAAAAATATTTTTTTTATTATTTTAAAGTGTCTTCTTCACTGAAACCCCAAAAATTTTGATAAAAAGTCTGTTTTATTTGATTTACATATTATTTATGAATTTATCCTGCTGTGTAATTCACATTTCAATCACATGACAGCAGGTTAATTTATAATTTTTATCAGAAATTCAAATTAATTTGATGTGGCATTTAAAGCAACAAATTATGAACTTTATGCTAATATGAAGATACACGTTTTATTTTTTGCTGCAACAGTATTCAATGTTTCATATGTGAGCAAAATTAATTTGCATTGAATTTAATTAAGTTCTATAATACAACCCCTAAAGTATGCTTTACCTGATAAAAAACATCAGCATCTAAAAGTATGCTTCAAAAAAATTATAGACATTTTTCATTGCATACCCTGAATGAAAGTGCAAATGTTCAGTCGCAGAATAGTCAGTTATTAACTCAATCGAATAATTGAAGTGTTTTTTAATGGAAATAGAAAAAAAAAACATTCAATTCAATAAAAATTTTGCAATATCACATAAATAGAAAAACTTAATACTGATAACTGCAGAAATTATTTTTCGTAATAACTCTGGTAGGATCAAGGGTGCGGAAATTATTCACTTTCATATAAAAAATGTCGTAAAATTAATCCTGATAGTCATTTAAAGATGGTTAGCAAAAACCGTAAAATATCATAAATATTAAAAATAAGCAATAGTAAATATTTATCCTTATGGAGCAACATTTTTTAGAAGATATTCTTTCACAAAATAACTTTTAATATCCATGAAAATATTTATGTAGAAGCATTTTTATATTCTCTTAAGATTAAAAATAGAATTGAAATCAAAAGTTCTCGCCTGGTGTTTTCCATCTAACATAAAAAAACTCTATTAACGTTAAACTAAACAAGCCTTTGCTCAAGGATAATTTCAAAGCAGATAATGCGCTCTATAAAAACAAAATAACTGGAAAAAATGTTGACCAACATAAGGACTCACAACGGCAGAGAGTTACAGTAATAAATCCTGGAAAATATGCAGACTTTAACACAAATGATTGCATATGAACTTTAAAAGCACCATGGGGTCAAATACAAAAATATTTTCAATGGAAATATTTTCTATAGAAATATTTTCTATAGAAATATTTTAAAGACATTTTTCTACAGAAATTTTTTAAAAAAATTTTTCTATAAACATAAAAATGTCCATAAAAATTTTTCTGTAGAAATTTTTCTACGAAAAAATTTTCTATAGAAATTTTTCTACAAAAAATTTTCTATAAAATTTTTTCTAGAAAGATATTTTTCTATAGAAATTTTTTTATAAAATTTTTCTATAAACATTTTTTGTATAGAAAATTTTCTATAAAAATTGTTTATAAAAATTTTTCTATAGAATATTTTCTATAAAAATTTTTCTTTAGAAATTCTTCTGTGATAATTTTTCTATAAAAATTTTTTCTATAAAAATGTTTCTATAGAATTTTTTCTACAAAAAACTTTCTATAGAAATTTTTCTACAAAAATTTTTTATAGAATTTTTTCTACAGAAATTTTTCTGTAAAAATTTTTTCTATAGATTTTCTTTAAAATTTTTTGTAAAATTTTCTATAGAAATTTCTATAAACATTTTTTTTATAAAAATATATAAATATAGAATTTTTTTTATAGAAATATGTTAAAGACATTTTTTTATAGAAATATTTAAATAAAAGCTTTTCTATAGAAATTTTTCTATAGAAATTTTTATATTAAAATTTTTTATAAAAAATTTTCTATAGAAATTTTTCTACAAAAAATTTTCTATAAAATTTTTTCTGTAGGAATTTTTCTATAAAATTATTTTCTATAGAAATTTTTCTAAAAAAAATTTCTTTAAAATTGTTTATAAAATTTTCTATAGAAATTTCTATAAGCATTTTTTTTTATAAAAAATTTTCAATAAAAATTTTTCTAGAGAAATTTTTCTACAAAATTTTTTTATAGAAATTTTTCTAAAGAACAATTTCTATAGAAAAATTTCTTTAGAAAATTTTTTATAGAAATTTTTTTTCTACAGAAAAATTTCTTAAGAAAATTTTCTACAGAAAAATTTCTTAAGAAAATATTCTACAGAAAAATTTCTTAAGAAAATTTTCTACAGAAAAATTTCTTTAGAAAATTTTCTATAGAAAAATTTCTTTAGAAAATTTTCTATAGAAAAATTTCTTTAGAAAATTTTCTATAGAAAAATTTCTTTAGAAAATTTTCTATAGAAAAATTTCTTTAGAAAATTTTCTATAGAAAAATTTCTTTAGAAAATTTTCTATAGAAAAATTTCTTTAGAAAATTTTCTATAGAAAAATTTCTTTAGAAAATTTTCTATAGAAAAATTTCTTTAGAAAATTTTCTATAAAAAAATTTCTTTAGAAAATTTTCTATAGAAAAATTTCTTTAGAAAATTTTCTATAGAAAAATTTCTTTAGAAAATTTTCTATAGAAAAATTTCTTTAGAAAATTTTCTATAGAAAAATTTCTTTAGAAAATTTTCTATAGAAAAATTTCTTTAGAAAATTTTCTATAGAAAAATTTCTTTAGAAAATTTTCTATAGAAAAATTTCTTTAGAAAATTTTCTATAGAAAAATTTCTTTAGAAAATTTTCTTTAGAAAATTTTCTATAGAAAAATTTCTTTAGAAAATTTTCTATAGAAAAATTTCTTTAGAAAATTTTCTGTAGAAAAATTTCTTTAGAAAATTTTCTATAGAAAAATTTCTTTAGAAAATTTTCTATAGAAAAATTTCTTTAGAAAATTTTCTATAGAAAAATTTCTTTAGAAAATTTTCTATAGAAAAATTTCTTTAGAAAATTTTCTATAGAAAAATTTCTTTAGAAAATTTTCTATAGAAAAATTTCTTTAGAAAATTTTCTATAGAAAAATTTCTTTAGAAAATTTTCTATAGAAAAATTTCTTTAGAAAATTTCCTATTGAAATTTTTCTATAAACATTTTTCTATAGTAAAATTTCTATAGAAAATTTCTTTGGAAAATTTTCTATAATTTTCTTTAGAAATTCTTTTTTTCTATAAAAACTTTTCTTTAGAAAATTTTCTTTAGAAAGATTTCTATAGAAAATTTCCTTTAGAAAAATTTCTTTAGAAAAATTTCTTCCTTAAAAAAATTTCTTTAAAAAATTTTCTTTAGAAAAATTTCTTTAGAAAATTTTCGTTAGAAAAATTTCTTTAGAAAGTTTTCGTTAGAAAAATTTTTTTAGAAAATTTTCGTTAGAAAAATTTCTTTAGATAAATTTCTTTAGAATTTCTCTAGCAAATTTTCTATAGAAAAATTTCTCTAGCAAATTTTCTATAGAAAAATTTCTTAAGAAAATTTTCTTTAGACATTTTTTAATACTGTCCCCTGGTGAATCAGTTAAACATTTTTTTCTTTTCTCTTCCGAGAATATCTCCGACCATAATTGAAACATACAAACAACTCTTTTATTACTGTATTGCCAACATATTTCCACCGCAATGGCTGTAGCATTTTCATTGCTCCATTTGTATGTTTTCCTTTTGGAATAACAATAACTGTTTGTTTGCTAGCTCCTTTGCATGTTTTGTTCATAATGTGCATTCCCATTCCCCAAGCGGAGGCCACATTCAACGGCCATAAAATAACTTGGAGCAAATGATCATTTGTTTTCCTTTTTTTGTAGTTTTTCGTGATTCTTTAACCCTTTTATGACCTGGGTTCTTGATATTTTAATTATAATGTATATGCCGATTATGGAAATATTTAAAGAGCTTATAAAATTTCAACTTTTCTTCTGATTTAGGAGTTATGGCGGGATTTGAAAAGCAAAATATTTCCCCAAAAATGGAACTGAAATGTTGCCTGTTTGCTTTATTGGGAACAGAAGGGTTAAACATGTATAGTTTGTAGCTTTTTCTGCTGTTTTTATGTGT
The DNA here is from genome assembly GCA_933228675.1 of Stomorhina lunata. Classification (NCBI taxonomy): domain Eukaryota; kingdom Metazoa; phylum Arthropoda; class Insecta; order Diptera; family Rhiniidae; genus Stomorhina; species Stomorhina lunata. The sequence continues at coordinate 74,044,684 of OW121743.1, forward strand.
AATTGCTTCTGCTCTATGGAATGTGAAAGTTCAAAGGATATGAAAAATATTCTGCTCTAGACCATGCAGGAAGAGTATTACATATTTTATGAGATTATTTGTGGCATCGTTATAGATCCATTATTAAACAGATATAGTGGAAAAAATGTAAAAATATATGAGTGTGTGTGTTGTAGTGTTACGAAGATACATATTTGCATTCGTAATGGTGTGTTTTACCAAATGTATTAAATATGTATTTGTGGTGGGTTCCTGCCTGGCTGATATTACAGCATTGAAAGCTGCCTGCCTGCCTGGTCCTCTTATCTCTTACATTCGAACTCTACAGGTTGTTGGTAAATTGTCCTTCTTGCTAAATGCTTCAGTCTGTCGTTCCGTTTTAACTGACTACGACAGGACCTATAAATTTCTTTTATTTTCTTTTACACGTTTATCTTGCAAACTTTTAGCTGGAGACGAAATATATATTGATATTGTGTAAATTGCAGAGATATTTGTCGTTGTTTGCGGTTATTATCTCGTATGGGAAGGATTTAAGTTATTGTTTTGCTGTTTTGAATTTTTAATAAATTACAAGGACATTTATTGAAAGATTGTTATCATAAAGAGGACAGAGCAGTTAGGACATTAGAATGACTGAGAGATTTATGAGATGATTTAAATGAAGTTGGATTAATTTTAATTTGGTTAAGGTGATACTTAATGGAAGAGAAATTTTAGCAAAATAGTCGAAAACAGTCTTCTCCAAAAACCCGGCCGCAGGCACTTCTACTTTGTTACTTTTACACAAATAGAATAAAGTCCATGTCTGATATATCGTTTGAGGTCCAAAGTAATTTCTAGTCTGATATTTGTTCTCAAGTCTGTTAAATATCTAAAGTGATGACTACTCCTATACATAGTCTAAAGTCTGTTTCAATGTCTAAATTGTGTTAAAGTCTGATATATAGTTTGAGTTCCAAAATGTCAGATATCTGTTCAGAAGTCCAGTTTGATATCTGAATTCTGGGGCCAAATCGCCACATTGGATATCGATCGAAATGTAAGATATTTCAGAAATATTTGTTTAGCATACTTTTAGGATAATCTAAATAATATATAACATATAAGGTTCAATACATTGTAACCTATTTGTCAAAAGTTCCTTTATAGTAAAATAATTTCATTCAAACTAAATATTTTGACAAGCCAACGGATATGTTTAGTTTTCAGATATTATTTAACTTCTCGCAAAATAAATTATTTTTAACCTCCCTAAGGTATGTTACACAATATTTGCTTAAAAATCTGTTTTTTCGTTCGATATCGAATGAGCCGATTATATAATTATAATATAATTTGAACTCTAAAAATGTTTTATTAAATTTAAATTTTATCCTTGCGATAAAAAACTTAAATACCTAAACTGATTTATTGTCTACTTGGTCCTGAATTTTTCCTATATCTCATTTATGTGCAAAAAAATAAATTATGAAATAAATAAATTTTATCGTAAACATTTTTTTTGCATTCATCAACTTAAGCACAAACAATTTAGTCATAATGTTTATTAGAGCGTTAAGTGTAACATTATCCCATTTTGATTTCCCTTTGGGTAAATTTTTTTGACATCCTTCGTTGCCTGGCAATCATTTTTTTTTTCGACAAACACTCCTTTAACATTCAGCAAAAAATGCAAAATATAAAACAAATAATATTTTCAAACATTCACTCTCATAATCATTTATACTCAAATTTTATGTAAGACACATGGAATTTAGGACTAGTCAACTAGGCGATAGCGAATCTTAGGTGCCCTTCACCTAAGAATAATTGCATAAGGATTTATAGCAGTTTTTATATATGGAACAAATGTCGGTAGAGAAGTTTTTCTATAGAAAAATTGTCTATATAAAATTTTTTCTATAGAAAAATTTTCGTTATCAGAGTTTTTCTATAGAAAAATTGTCGGTATAAAAGTTTTTCTATCGAAAAATTGTCGGTATAACAGTTTTTCTATAGAAAAATTGGAGGTATAACAGTTTTCTATAGAAAAATTGTCGGTATAACAGTTTTTCTATAGAAAAATTATCGGTATAAGAGTTTTTCTATTAAAAAATTGTCGGTATAACAGTTTTTCTATAGAAAAATTGTCGGTATAACAGTTTTTCTATAGAAAAATTGTCGGTATAACAGTTTTTCTATAGAAAAATTGTCGGTATAACAGTTTTTCTAAAGAAAAATTGTCGGTATAACAGTTTTTCTATAGAAAAATTGTCGGTATAACAGTTTTTCTATAGAAAAATTGTCGGTATAACAGTTTTTCTATAGAAAAATTGTCGGCATAACAGTTTTTCTATAGAAAAATTGTCGGTATAACAGTTTTTCTATAGCAAAAAATGTCGGTATAACAGTTTTTCTATAGAAAAATTGTAAGTATAGCAGTTTTTCTATAGAAAAATTGTCGGTATAACAGTTTTTCTATAGAAAAAATGTCGGTATAACAGTTTTTCTATAGAAAAAATGTCGGTATAACAGTTTTTCTATAGAAAAATGTCGGCATAACAGTTTATCTATAGAAAAATGTCGGTATAACAGTTTCTATAGAAAAATGTAGGTATAACAGTTTTTCTATAGAAAAAATGTCGGTATAACAGTTTTTCTATAGAAAAAATGTCGGTATAACAGTTTTTCTATAGAAAAAATGTCGGTATAACAGTTTTTCTATAGAAAAAATGTCGGTATAACAGTTTTTCTATAGAAAAAATGTCGGTATAACAGTTTTTCTATAGAAAAACTGTCGGTATAACAGTTTTTCTATAGAAAAAATTTCATATATACAATTGCAAGTTTTTGAAAAATTTCCTATAAAAATAAGGTATTTTACAAAAATTTCCTATTAAAATAAGAAATTTTTGAAAAAGTTAAAAAAAAAGAAATTTTAAAAAAAATTCCTACAAATTAATAAAGTTCCTATAAATTAATAAATTATTGAAAAATTTCTTATAAGTTAAAAAAAAATTTAAAAATTTTGTAGAAAATAAGAATTTTTTGAAAAATTTTCTTAAAATAGAAAATTTTTGAAAAATTTTCTAAAAATGGAAAATTTTTTAAACATTTCCTATAAAAACACGAAATTTTTTAAAAATTTCCTATAAAAACACGAAATTTTTAAAAATTTCTTATAAAAACACGAAATTTTTGAAAAATTTCCTGTAAAAACACGAAATTTTTTAAAAATTTCCTATAAAAATAAGAAATTTTTGAAAAATTTTCCAAAAAATAAGAAATTTTTGAAAACTTTCCTATAAAAATAAGAAATTTTTGAAAAAAATCGTATAAAAATAAGAAATTTTTAAAAAATTCCAGATAAAAATAAGAAACTTTTTAAAAATTTCTTATAAACATGAGAAACTTTTGAAAGTTTCTTATAAAAATAAGAAAGTTTTGAAAAATTTCCTCTAAAAATAAGAAATTCTTGAAAAGATTCCTCTAAAATTAAGAAATTTTTGAAAAATTTCCTATAAAAATAAGAAATTTTTGAAAAATTTATAAAAATAAGAAATTTTTGAAAAATTGTCCATAAAAATAAGAAATTTTTGAAAAATTTCCTATAAAAATAAGAAATTTTTTAAAAATTTTATATAAAAATAAAAAAAATTTCAAAAATTTCCTTTAAAATTAAGAAATTTTTTAAAAATTTTCTATGAAAATAAGAAATTTAAAAAAAAAAATTTATATAAAAATAGGAAATTTTTGAAAAACTTTCTATAAAAATAAGAAATTTTTGAAAACTTTCCTATAAAAATAAGAAGTTTTTGAAAAATTTTCTATAAAAATAAGAAATTTTTGAAAAATTTCTTATCAAAATAAGAAATTTTTGAAAAATTTCCTATAAAAATAAGCAATTTTTAAAAAATTCCAGATAAAAATAAAAAATTTTTGAAAATTTTCTTATAAACATGAGAAACTTTTGAAAATTTCCTATAAAAATAAGAAAGTTTTGAAAAATTTCCTCTAAAAATAAGAAATTCTTGAAAAGATTCCTCTGAAATTAAGAAATTTTTAAAAAATTTCCTATAAAAATAAGAAATTTTTGAAAAATTTCCTATAAAAATAGGAAATTTTTGAAAAAAAAAATTTTTTTGAAAAATTTCTTATAATATAAGAAATTTTTGAAATTGAAATTTCCTATAAAAATAGAAAATTTTTGAAAAATTTCCTATAAAAATAGGAAATTTTTGAAAAATTTCCTATTAAAATAAGAAATTTTCGAAAAATTTCCTATAAAAATATTAAATTTTTGAAAAAAAAAAAAATTTTGAAAAATTTCTTATAATATAAGAAATTTTTGAAATTGAAATTTCCTATAAAAATAGAAAATTTTTGAAAAATTTCCTATAAAAATAGGAAATTTTTGAAAAATTTCCTATTAAAATAAGAAATTTTTGAAAAATTTCCTATTAAAATAAGAAATTTTCGAAAAATTTCCAATAAAAATAAGAAATTTTTGAAAAATTTTCTTATAAAAATAAGAAATTTTCGAAAAAATTTCTTATAAAAATAAGAAATTTTTGAAAAAATTTCTTATAAAAAAAATAAATTTTTGAAAAAAATTCTTATAAAAATAACAAATTTTTGATAATTTTCCTATAAAAGTAAGAAATTTTTGAAAAATTTATATAAAGTTTCTTTGTAGAAAAATTTTCGGTATTAACATTTTTCTTTAGAAAAATTTTCGGTATCAGAATTTTTTTATAGAAAAATTTTCGGTATCAAAATTTTTCAAAAATTATAAACATAAATTTTCAACCTTTTTGGTATAGGGTATCAGAAAATTTCAAAAATTAGGTATTTCTGCAATGCAGACATTAGAGAACATTTGAATATTTCTTTTGAATTTATTTAAGAGACATTTTTGCCCAGAACGTGTTTCAAACAAACCAACTGGGAACTTGGATCTCAACTCAAGTCTTAACTGTCATTTGAACTACAAAAAAATAAACTGGTACTTTTAATACTTGGTGGCCTTTGGCAAGTTCTCAGGAATTTTAAGGCCACAAGGTCATTAGGCCAAAAGGACATTTTACTCGGAAAACAAAAAAAAATATAAATAAATTGAATGAAATGAAGCGTGTTACAAAAAAAAAATCAAATTGAAAATAAATGAAGAGACAACATAAAAATAATGATGACTAGGACAATAATGTCAGTAGAAAAGTGAATAAGAAATTTTGAAATTTGTAAAAATGAGGGTCTCTTGTAATGCCAGTGAAATCAATAAAATTAATAATACAAATTTTTGTATAATAAAAAGGACGACAAGAATAATGAGGAAATATTTGGAAAACATGGAATTAATAATTTATAAAATTTTATATGATTAAGCATTCGTTAGTTGTATGAATTATATAAATAAGTTATTCATATGTAGAATACGTTAAGGACATACATTTTTTTTGCATAAGATTGCATATTTATAACTTTTTGCTTTTTTAAAATTTCTTATTTTATAAATTTAAAACATATTTTTTCTGTTTTTAAAGAATTTTACTAAAGTTATTTAAGCTATTTCTTTTTCTTCCAAAAAAAATAATAAAACAAATTTCCTTAACATAAACTTTATTTGTTTAAAATGTTGTGCATACTTTTAGGAGCCTTTACTAAACACATGCGAATTTCTTTTAGACATTTTTCCTTAGAAAAGGCATTTCTTGCTTCAAACCTTCAACTTGAGTTTGTTAAAAACAAGATGTTTATACTTTTTTTTTTACAAGATTCATATTCATATATTTTTTCCGACATCCATTTGAGTTTTTATAACAATATTTAGCTTTTAAACATTTTGTACTTTTTTTTCTCTCTTTTTCACTAAAAGTATGCAAATATGAATAAGTTTTATGTGTAATAAATTTTATATATTTTTTTTCGTTAACGCCCAAATGTATGTCATCGACTAGCACATGTTGTACATCATCCATTTGTATTAAAATGTTACAATTTCTGATTCTGTTACAAAAAGTTTTATAAACATGAAAAATAAATTTGTTAGAATTACTTGCAATTTGCAATGGAAATTCTTGTTATTTTACATAAAAGAAATACAATCTTTTATTAAATTCAGCCAAACAAAGAAAATTTATTTGTCGAACAGTTATTTTAAATTAAAACTTTTAGTAAAACAAATTTTATAACAGTTTTCTGCAAAGAAATTGTCAGAACAACAGTTTTTCTATAGAAAAATTTTCAGTATAACAGTTTTTTTATAGAAAAATTGTCAGTATAACAGTTTTTCTATAGAAAAGTTGTCAGTATAACAGTTTTTCTATAGAAAAATAGTCAGTATAACAGTTTTTCTATAGAAAAATAGTCAGTATAACAGTTTTTCTATAGAAAAATTGTCAGTATAACAGTTTTTCTATAAAAAATTGTCAGCACAACAGTTTTTCTATAAAAAAGCTGTCAGTATAACAGTTTTTCTATAGAAAAGCTATCAGTATAACAGATTTTCCATAGAAAAATTGCAGGTATAACAGTTTTTTTTATTGAAAATGTGTAAGTAAAAAAGTTTTTCTATATCAAAATTGTCACTATAACAATTTTTTTATAGAAAAATAGTCAGTATAACAGTTTTTCTATATAACAGTTTTTCTATAGAAAAATTGTCAGTATAACAGTTTTTCTATAAAAATTTGTCAGCACAACAGTTTTTCTATAAAAAAGCTGTCAGTATAACAGTTTTTCTATAGAAAAGCTATCAGTATAACAGATTTTCCATAGAAAAATTGCAGGTATAACAGTTTTTTTTATTGAAAATGTGTAAGTAAAAAAGTTTTTCTATATCAAAATTGTCACTATAACAATTTTTTTGTAGAAAAATAGTCAGTATAACAGTTTTTCTATATAAACATTGTAAGTTTAACAGTTTTTCTATAGAAAAATTGTCAGTATAACAGTTTTTCTATAGAAAAATTGTCAGTATAACAGTTTTTCTATAGAAAAATTGTCAGTATAACACTTTTTCTATAGAAAAATTGTCAGTATAACACTTTTTCTATAGAAAAATTGTCAGTATAACAGTTTTTCTATAGAAAAATTGTCAGTATTACAGTTTTTCTATAGAAAAATTGTAAGTATAACAGTTTTTCTATAGATAGGTATAACAGTTTTTCTATCGAAAAATTGTCAGTATAACAATTTTTCTATAGAAATATTGTCAGTATAACAGCTTTTCTATAGAAATATAGTCAGTATAACAGTTTTTCTATAGAAAAATTATCAGTATTACAGATTTTCTATAGAAATATTTTAACAGTTTTTCTATAGACAAATTGTCAGTATAACAATTTTTCTATTAAAAATTGTCAGTATAACTATTTTTCTATAAAAAAAAATTGTCAGTATACCAGTTTTTCTATAAGAAATTGTCTGTGTAATATTTTTTCTATATACAAAATGTCAATATAGAAGTTTTCTATAGAAGTATTTTCAGTTTTCTTATAGAAAAATTGTCAGTATAAAAAAGAAAAATTGCCAGTATAACAATTTTTGTATTAAAAAAAAAAAAAAATATCTGTATTAAACTTTTTCTGTAGAAAATTTGTCAGTACAACAGCTTTTCTATCGAAAACTTGTCAGTATAACAGTTTTTCTATATAAAAATTTTTAATATAAGAGTTTTTTTAAACTGGTCATTAAAAAATTTGTCAATATAACGATTTTACTATAGAAAAATTATTGGTATAACAGTTTTTCTTTAGAAAAATTGTCAGTATAACAGTTTTTCTATAGAAAAATTGTCAGTATTACAGTTTTTAATAGAAAAATTGTCATTATAACAGTTTTTGTATAGAAAAATTGTCAGTGTAAAACTTGTTCTACAGAAGAATTATCAGTATAACAGCTTTTCTATAGAAACATTTTCAGTATAACAGTTTTTCTATAGAAAATTTGTCAGTATAACAATTTTTCTATAGAAAATTGTCAGTATAACAATTTTTCTATAGAAAAATTGTCAGTAAAAAAATTTTCTATGGAAAAATTGTCAGTATAACAGTTTTTCTGTATAACAGTTTTCAGTATAACAGTTTTTCTATAGACAAATTTTCAGTATATTAGTTGTTCTACGGAAATAATGACAGTATAAAAAAATTTTTATTAAAAATTCTCAATTTATACAAAACTTTCTTCAAGAAAGTCTGTAGAAAAACTGTTATACCGACCATTTTCTATATAAAAACTGTTATACTGAATTTTTTTGTTTGGAAAATCTTTCATATTGACCAATTTCCTATATAAAAACTGTTATACTGAGATTTTCAAAGAAAACTGTTATACCGACATTTTTTTTTTTGTTTGTTTCAGTTTGGTTAGAGACACGTTATATGTCAATACCACTTTCCATTTTTTGACCTCATTGGTCTGATTTCGTCACACAATGAGTGAGAGCTTTGCATTAAAAATACAAACAAATATCAAGTTAATCATGCGTTTTTTAAGAGATAAGAACATTTTTTAAAGAGTATTTAAAGGTGTAATCAAATTAATATTTTAAAACTAATCAGTTGTTCTAAAACTCTCGACGAAGAAACAAGTCAAAATTGTTTAACGGTCTTGAAAACAAAAAATAGAATTAAAAACAATGGAACGTTGGCATAATCGTGTAGCTGTGGTGACTGGAGCCAGCTCCGGCATAGGAGCTGCTTGTGCTAAAATGATTTTGGCAACCGGAGTTAAGGTCGTGGGACTAGCCAGACGCCTGGAGCGTTTGGAGGAACTTAAAAAATCTCTACCCGCCGAACAACAAAACCGGTTCTTCTTTCACAAATGTGATGTCTCCCAAGAGGAAGATGTAAATAAAGCTTTCGCATGGATTGAGTCTAATGTGGGAGGTACCGATATTTTGGTCAATAATGCTGGCACTATACGTGAGGGCAATCTGGTCGATATGCCTATGCGAGATATTAAAGATGTCGTAAATACAAATCTAATGGGTGCCATTTATTGTACACAAAATGCTTTTAAGAGTATGAAAGCGAGAAATTCAAATGGTCATTTGATTTACATTAATAGTACAGCGGGATTGGCGGGTTACAATCCTGGTCCGGAATATCCTAGTCTCAATGTTTATACACCCACAAAGTTTGGATTGAATGCTTTGAATGAAATTTGCCGGCAGGAGCTCATCACTTTGAAGACGAAGATAAAGACAACGGTAAGTTAAAAGTGTTATGCAATAGCAAAACTGTTATACCGATAATCTTTTAAGAGATAAACTGTCATCCAGCCAATTTTTCTATAGAAAAACTGTTATACAGACAATTTTTTTACAGAAAATCCGTCATACAGATAATTTTTCTACAGAAAAACTGTTATACTGACAATTTTTCTATAGAACAACTGTTATAACGACAATTTTTCTATATAAAAACTTTTGTAACTACAATTTTTCTATAGAAAAACTGTGATACAGACAATTTTTCTATAGTAAAATTGTTATACATACGATTCTTCAATAGAAAAACTGTTATACTGACAAATTTGTTTTTATAGAATAACTGTTATACTGACAATTTTTCGATAGTAAAACTGTTTTACTGACTATTTTCCTATAGAAAAACTGTTACACTGACAATTTTTCCCAAGAAAACCTGTTACACTGACAACTTTTCTTTAGAAAAACTGTTATAATGGCAGTTTTGCTTTAGAAAAACTGTTATACTGACAATTTTTCTATAGAAAGACTGTTATACTGACAATTTTTTGTAGAAAAACTGTTATACTGACAATTTTTCTGAAGAAAAATTTTTCTATAGAAAATCTGCTATACTGACAATTTTTCTACAGAAAACTGTTAAACTGAACATTTTTCTTCATAAAATCTCTTAAACAATCAATTTTTCTATAGAAAAACTGTTATACTTTTCTATAGAAAAACTATTATACAAGCAATTTTTCTATAAACAAAACTGTTATATAGACAATTTTTCTATAGAAAAACTGTTATACAGACAATTTTTCTATAGAAAAACTGTTATACTGACAATTTATCTCTACAAAAACTCTTATACTGACAATTTTTCTATAGAAAAACTGTTATACTGACAATTTTTCTATAGAAAACTGTTATAAAGACGATATTGTCAAAAGAAAAACTGTTATACTGACAACTTTTGTATAGAAAATCTATTACACAATTTTCGTATAAAAAAACTGTTACACTGCCAAGTTTTGTTGTTTCTTTTGAGATGTTTTGAACTTATTTTTTTATTTTTTTCATAGAATATCAGTCCCGGTTGGGTTGCCACCGAAATTGTTCCCGATGAAACCAAAGAAATGTTGGGTGATGTTATACTCCAGGCTGATGATGTGGCCCAAGCTGTTATTTATGCTCTCTCCACTGCACCTCATACACAAGTCCAAGAAATAACCCTAAGAGCTGTGGGTGAATGGTATTAACGCGGCCGATTTAGATAAGAGATTTTATAGGCCAATAAAGACTTTATTGTACTTCTTTAGATTATGATTTTATATTAAATAAAAAAATTTTATATAAACAAAATTTTGTTTTTATTTTAATATTTACAAATTGTAGATAATATTTTTTTTATATTTTAAGCATTTTTGGAAGGTTTAAATTATTTTTTTCCGAATAAATCAGGGATATTTTAAGCAAATATTGTGTAGCATACCTTAAGGATTTGCAAAATAACTTATTTTGCAAAAAGTTTAATAAAATTTGATATCAAAAACATATCCGTTTGTTTGTTAAAACACTTACATTATTTTTTTTTTACTATCAGGGAACTTTTAGCAAATAAGAAACAAAGAAGTGAACCTTATATTATACATATTATTTAGACTATCACAAAAGTATGATACAAAAACGGTTCTGAAATATCTTAAATATCGATCGATAACGAATACGGCGATTTATTTTAGAAAAGTTTATTATTTAATTATTTTAAGTCCCGACTGACAAATTGTATCTATCCCTCTTTCATTTACATAAAATTAACTTGAATTCAACAGCTTTTCTCCATAAAGTAAATCACATTTTCCACAGCCTATTTTAAGGCTTTTATCATGCAAATAACCACATTAAACGTATTAAATTTCAAAAAGGCTCCATTCTCACTGCAGTTTTCATTTAAAATGGTCTTTTTTGTTGTTGTGAACCATGTGCAACATGTTTTATTCAATTACAAATGAAAATTGCTCTTCATGTAGGAATAACCACAAAATATAAAAAAAATTACCGAAAAAAGACGAAACGAGATGAAAATTGGTTTAAAACTCAACGTATGGGGAAAATGTGTAAAATGGTTAAAAAGGTGAATCAAATGTAGGTAAAATGTTTTAATATAATATTAAGGATGTATTTATCTCAGCCCTCTCAGCCCTAAAGTAGGGCCTATACCCAGTAAAAAATATATGGATTAATCCATAATCGAGCAACAAAGGAGTAATGACTTGTTCATCCATTTGGAGTAATAAGCGAGCTATCGATACTTTTTATTTTGTTTTGTTGTTTATGCCTCGCTTAATACTCCAAATGGATCAACGAGGGATGCATCAGTTAGTTTTTTTTTTCTTTGACATAACAAAAAAATATTTTGCTCAAATTAAATTGGAATTGATCAAAAAATAAACAAATACAAATTTTTTTACTTTTTTTTCGGTAATTGGTGAATTTTTAATTGCATGTTTTAAACAATATATTACGCGTTGTCTTTTCTTTAATTTTCTTGCAGAAGCAATTAAAGACAAATCAATATTTTCTTATTTTTGTAAAAAATAACCAAATTTGTATTTTATATGAATGTTTACTCCCTTTATGCTCCTTTAGGAGACAAAAAGGATTACTCCCTCTGTCGTCATTTTCAAGACTAAAGGGAGTACTCCATAAGGAGCTTAAAAGGAGTACTCGTGTCTGCGGACATGCTGTGTTAAAAATCGTATGAGTTTCGGAGTTTTATGGAGTAATCCATTACTCGCAAAGGAGCGCTCCAAGAGTACTCTTTGGATGATCCTATTTTTTACTGGGTATGAATATACAAATTTATACATATTTTCTCTCTTTCTTTCTTTCAGACATGTCTTATTGCTGCAACTCTTAGGGATTGCACCCCTTAAACATAAAGACAAATATTTATTTAATTAAGGTAAGTTCACATTACTTCATATACCCTATTTGTCTTTGAAAAGTTAAATTTTTGCTAAATACTATAAAAATTTATAATGAACATTTTTCTATAGAAAAAATTTTGTAATGAAAATTTATAATGAAAATTTTTTTAATGAAAATTTTTCTATAGAAAATTTTTTCTAATGAAAATTTCTCTATAGAAAAATTTTTATAATGAAAATTTTTCTATAGAAAAATTTCTCTAATGAGAATTTTTCTATAGAAAAATTTTTATAAGGAAATTTTTTTTATAGAAAAATTTTTATAATGAAAATTTTTCTTTGGAAAAATTTTTATAATGAAAATTTTTCTATAGAGAAATTTTTATAATGAAAATTTTTCTATAGAAACATTTTTATAATGAAAATTTTTCTATAGAACAATTTTTATAATGAAAATTTGTCTATAGAAAAATGTTTATAATGAAAATTTTTCTTTGGAAAAATTTTTATAATGAAAATTTTTCTATAGAAAAATGTTTATAATGAAAATTTTTCTTTGGAAAAATTTTTATAATGAAAATTTTTCTATAGAAAAATTTTTATAATGAAAATTTTTCTATATAAAAATTTTTATAATGAAAATTTTCAATAGAAAAATTTTCATAATGAAAATTTTTCTATAGAAAAATTTTTATAATGAAAATTTTTCTATAGAAAAATTTTTATAATGAAAATATTTCTATAGAAAAATTTTTATAATGAAAATGTTTCTATAGAAAAATTTTTATAATGAAAATTTTTCTATAGAAAAATTTTTATAATGAAAAGTTTTCTTTGGAAAAATTTTTATAATGAAAATATAACAGTTTTTCTATAGAAAAATGTTTATAATGAAAATTTTTCTATAGAAAAATTTTTCTATAGAAAAATTTTTCTAATGAAAATTTTTCTATAAAAAAATTTTTTTAATGAAAATTTTTCTAGAGAAAAATTTTTCTAATGAAAATTTTTCTATAGAAAAATTTTTCTAACGAAAATTTTTCTATAGAAAAATTTTTCTAATGAAAATTTTTCTATAGAAAATTTTTCTATAGAAAAATTTTTCTAATGAAAATTTTTCTATAGAAAAATTTTTCTAATGAAAATTTTTCTATAGAAAAATTTTTCTAATGAAAATTTTTCTATAGAAAAATTTTTCTAATGAAAATTTTTCTATAGAAAAATTTTTCTAATGAAAATTTTTCTATAGAAAAATTTTTCTAATGAAAATTTTTCTATAGAAAAATTTTTCTAATGAAAATTTTTCTATAGAAAAATTTTTCTAATGAAAATTTTTCTATAAAAAAATTTTTCTATAGAAAAATTTTCATTAGAAACATTTTTCTCTAGAAAAATTTTCATTAAAAAAATTTTTTTATAGAAAAAGGCAGTAATTTTTCTATAGAAAAATTTTTCTAATGAAAATTTTTCTATAAAAACATTTTTTTAATGAAAATTTTTCTAGAGAAAAATTTTTCTAATGAAAATTTTTCTAGAGAAAAATTTTTCTAATGAAAATTTTTCTATAGAAAAATTTTTATAATGAAAATTTTTCTATAGAAAAATTTGTATAATGAAAATTTTTCTATAGAAAAATTTTTATAATGAAAATTTTTCTATAGAAAAATTTTTATAACGAAAATTTTTCTATAGAAAAATTTTTATAATGAAAATTTTTCTTTAGAAAAATTTTTGTAATGAAAATTTTTCTTTGTAATGAAAATTTTTCTTTAGAAAAATTTTTATAATGAAAATTTTTCTTTAGAAAAATTTTTGTAATGAAAATTTTTCTTTAGAAAAATTTTTGTAATGAAAATTTTTCTTTAGAAAAATTTTTATAATGAAAATTTTTCTTTAGAAAAATTTTTATAATGAAAATTTTTCTTTAGAAAAATTAAAAATTTTCTTTAGAAAAACATTTATAATGAAAATTAATTTCAATGCACTTTGGAAAAATTTTTATAATGAAAATATTTCTATAGAAAAATTTTTATAATGAAAATGTTTCTATAGAAAAATTTTTATAATGAAAATTTTTCTATAGAAAAATTTTTATAATGAAAAGTTTTCTTTGGAAAAATTTTTATAATGAAAATATAACAGTTTTTCTATAGAAAAATGTTTATAATGAAAATTTTTCTATAGAAAAATTTTTCTATAGAAAAATTTTTCTAATGAAAATTTTTCTATAAAAAAATTTTTTTAATGAAAATTTTTCTAGAGAAAAATTTTTCTAATGAAAATTTTTCTATAGAAAAATTTTTCTAACGAAAATTTTTCTATAGAAAAATTTTTCTAATGAAAATTTTTCTATAGAAAATTTTTCTATAGAAAAATTTTTCTAATGAAAATTTTTCTATAGAAAAATTTTTCTAATGAAAATTTTTCTATAGAAAAATTTTTCTAATGAAAATTTTTCTATAGAAAAATTTTTCTAATGAAAATTTTTCTATAAAAAAATTTTCATAATGAAAATTTTTCTATAGAAAAATTTTTATAATGAAAATTTTTCTATAGAAAAATTTTTATAATGAAAATATTTCTATAGAAAAATTTTTATAATGAAAATGTTTCTATAGAAAAATTTTTATAATGAAAATTTTTCTATAGAAAAATTTTTATAATGAAAAGTTTTCTTTGGAAAAATTTTTATAATGAAAATATAACAGTTTTTCTATAGAAAAATGTTTATAATGAAAATTTTTCTATAGAAAAATTTTTCTATAGAAAAATTTTTCTAATGAAAATTTTTCTATAAAAAAATTTTTTTAATGAAAATTTTTCTAGAGAAAAATTTTTCTAATGAAAATTTTTCTATAGAAAAATTTTTCTAACGAAAATTTTTCTATAGAAAAATTTTTCTAATGAAAATTTTTCTATAGAAAATTTTTCTATAGAAAAATTTTTCTAATGAAAATTTTTCTATAGAAAAATTTTTCTAATGAAAATTTTTCTATAGAAAAATTTTTCTAATGAAAATTTTTCTATAGAAAAATTTTTCTAATGAAAATTTTTCTATAGAAAAATTTTTCTAATGAAAATTTTTCTATAGAAAAATTTTTCTAATGAAAATTTTTCTATAGAAAAATTTTTCTAATGAAAATTTTTCTATAGAAAAATTTTTCTAATGAAAATTTTTCTATAAAAAAATTTTTCTATAGAAAAATTTTCATTAGAAACATTTTTCTCTAGAAAAATTTTCATTAAAAAAATTTTTTTATAGAAAAAGGCAGTAATTTTTCTATAGAAAAATTTTTCTAATGAAAATTTTTCTATAAAAACATTTTTTTAATGAAAATTTTTCTAGAGAAAAATTTTTCTAATGAAAATTTTTCTAGAGAAAAATTTTTCTAATGAAAATTTTTCTATAGAAAAATTTTTATAATGAAAATTTTTCTATAGAAAAATTTGTATAATGAAAATTTTTCTATAGAAAAATTTTTATAATGAAAATTTTTCTATAGAAAAATTTTTATAACGAAAATTTTTCTATAGAAAAATTTTTATAATGAAAATTTTTCTTTAGAAAAATTTTTGTAATGAAAATTTTTCTTTGTAATGAAAATTTTTCTTTAGAAAAATTTTTATAATGAAAATTTTTCTTTAGAAAAATTTTTGTAATGAAAATTTTTCTTTAGAAAAATTTTTGTAATGAAAATTTTTCTTTAGAAAAATTTTTATAATGAAAATTTTTCTTTAGAAAAATTTTTATAATGAAAATTTTTCTTTAGAAAAATTAAAAATTTTCTTTAGAAAAACATTTATAATGAAAATTAATTTCAATGCACTTTGGAAAAATTTTTATAATGAAAATATTTCTATAGAAAAATTTTTATAATGAAAATGTTTCTATAGAAAAATTTTTATAATGAAAATTTTTCTATAGAAAAATTTTTATAATGAAAAGTTTTCTTTGGAAAAATTTTTATAATGAAAATATAACAGTTTTTCTATAGAAAAATGTTTATAATGAAAATTTTTCTATAGAAAAATTTTTCTATAGAAAAATTTTTCTAATGAAAATTTTTCTATAAAAAAATTTTTTTAATGAAAATTTTTCTAGAGAAAAATTTTTCTAATGAAAATTTTTCTATAGAAAAATTTTTCTAACGAAAATTTTTCTATAGAAAAATTTTTCTAATGAAAATTTTTCTATAGAAAATTTTTCTATAGAAAAATTTTTCTAATGAAAATTTTTCTATAGAAAAATTTTTCTAATGAAAATTTTTCTATAGAAAAATTTTTCTAATGAAAATTTTTCTATAGAAAAATTTTTCTAATGAAAATTTTTCTATAAAAAAATTTTTCTATAAAAAAATTTTCATTAGAAAAATTTTTCTCTAGAAAAATTTTCATTAAAAAAATTTTTTTATAGAAAAAGTCAGTAATTTTTCTATAGAAAAATTTTTCTAATGAAAATTTTTCTATAAAAACATTTTTTTAATGAAAATTTTTCTAGAGAAAAATTTTTCTAATGAAAATTTTTCTATAGAAAAATTTTTATAATGAAAATTTTTCTATAGAAAAATTTGTATAATGAAAATTTTTCTATAGAAAAATTTTTATAATGAAAATTTTTCTATAGAAAAATTTTTATAACGAAAATTTTTCTATAGAAAAATTTTTTTAATGAAAATTTTTCTTTAGAAAAATTTTTGTAATGAAAATTTTTCTTTAGAAAAATTTTTGTAATGAAAATTTTTCTTTAGAAAAATTTTTATAATGAAAATTTTTCTTTAGAAAAATTTTTATAATGAAAATTTTTCTTTAGAAAAATTTTTATAATGAAAATTTTTCTTTAGAAAAATTAAAAATTTTCTTTAGAAAAATATTTATAATGAAAATTAAGCAATTTTAGAATAAGTCATAAATAGTTATAGAATGGTTCAGCAATTTATAACTCTACAGTTTTAGGATGTATCAATAGTCTTAGGATGAGTCTTCAAATCATGGATGACTCAGCAGTTAATCATGATTTAGCAGTTTTAGGAAAAGTCATAAATTTAAGGACGAGTCAGCTGTTTGTGGATGTCTTAACAGTTTAAGAATGAATGGGCAGTTGAATCAACAATTATAGGATGACTCAGCAGTTGTAGGATGACTCATTAGTTTCAGGAGGACATTTTTTTGCTATTTTTTTATTTCCCAAAAAAAATGTTTGTTCTTGAATTACTGTGAAACTTTTGTCCAAACAAGTCGTCAACTTGCAAAAGTCTGACTTCTCTTGTAGATTAATTCAGCAAATCTTAGCTTTGCTTTATAGCTTTTTCATCAAAATATTTCAAATGATTAAAAAGATATTATGTTATTATGTACTTCAAGCTTCTTGTCTTTCTAAGGAGCCTAGCTCTCGTAGATCAAGGTAAAAGCATTTTATATATCCCTCTTACAAAAACTAGACATCGAGTTCTAAACGAAAAAGCTTCTTCTCAAATCAATGCAACCTTTGTCTATACAAGCCTTTTACTTTGAGAAACTACCAAGGGTCCCACAGTTTTTTGAATGAGGGATTATCTTGTAGATCCATACAACAGCTCTTCAGCCTTTCTTCTTTGAAATTTATTTAAAATATTTTAAACTTTTCAAAAGATATCTTGTTTTATCCAAAAACATTTGTTTTTATCCCAATGTACTGCACTCCCCTAGGCTTTCTAAGGAGCCTAGTTTTCGTAGATCAAGCTAAAGGCATTTTATATATCCCTCTTACAAAAACGAGATATCGTGTTCTATACGAAAAATCACTGCAATCTTTATCTATAAACCTTCAACTTTAAGAAACTTCCAAGGGTACCAGAGTTTTTCTGATGAGCTCAAGTGTTTCCATACAAAATCACTTTAGTCTTTCTTCTTTAAAATTTCATTAGGATATTTTGCAGGTTTCAAAAGATATCATGTTTTAGAAAAAAAAAGTTGTTTTATCCCAATCAGATGCAGTCTTCTTTGAGGAACTGCCAAGGCTCTTACTGTTTTTCTAATTAGTCGAGCTCTTAAAGTTTCATACAAAAACACTTACGCCTTTCTTCTTTGAAATTCCATAAGGATTTTTTTTATGATTCAAGAGATATCATGTTTTTACAAAAAAAGTTTCTTTTTATCCCAATCAGATGCAGTCCTCTTTGAGGAACTGCCAAGGCTCTTATGGTTTTTCTAATTAGTCGTGCTCTTAAAGTTTCATACAAAAACACTTCAGCCTTTCTTCTTTAAAATTTCATAAGGATTTTTTTTATGATTCAAGAGATATCATGTTTTTACCAAAAAAGTTTCTTTTTATCCCAATCAGATGCAGTCCTCTTTGAGAAACTACCAATTTTCCTACTGTTTTTCAAATATGTCGAGCTCTTGTAAATCCATTCAAAAGCACTTCAACCTTTCTTTTATGAAATTTTATTAGGATATTTTGAAGAATTCAAGAGATATCATGTTTTTAGCAAAAAACTTTATTTTTAGCCCAATGTGCTGACGCAGTATGTAAACGTTGCATTAATTTTTGCTTTGATTTAATTAAATTTTATTGGTTTTTTCGGTAAGGCTTTAAACAGATTTACTCTTAATGTTTTACAGCATTTAAATATCTCGTTAAATATTTATAAAGGACTTAACTATTTTGAAAATATTTTAAATTGTAACTGACGAAAATACAAACAAAATTATCTTATATAGAAAAAAAGTTTCAAATGTGGTTTTAAATTATTTTAAATGAATATGCCTGACATTTATTATTAATAGTCAACTAAAAAACAAAAAAAAGCTATTAAAAATATTTAACAAATTCTTTAAAAATTAAAAATGAACTTTAGTCATATCAGGCGAATATTTTTATTTTTAAATTAAAAACTGACGTGTAGTTTTTTTAAGAAGAAATTTATCAGTTTCAATTAATGATTAAAAAATGTTTAAATTAAAAATTTAAAAAAAGAAAAAAAAAGTTAATTTCTCAGGGGACACCCGGGTTTGAACCGGGGACCTCTCGATCTGCAGTCGAATGCTCTACCACTGAGCTATATCCCCTTGTTGTTATTCGTTGGCAAAATGATGCATATAAACTTGTACACATTTCTTTCTTACCCTTGATCATTCTCTACACAAATTCTTCCCCTTACTCAAACCTTCATGACAAAAAAAAAAACACAGGAGAAACCAATCAGAACGAAAAGACAAAAAAAAATGAGCAAAAAACTCATACTCATATTCCCACTCAAACAGTTAAAAATAGATTTTACAGTCACGACGAAAATAATAAGCACTAACCACTTATTAGTATTAAAAATGAGAAACATGTCATTACCGCAGCTGCTTAAACAAGTTCTTGAGAAAATAATGTGTCAGTACTCGAACAAATTATTCTAAGCAAAAAACCTTCATTTTTCAATCTGTTCTTTCACATTTTGCATTTTTTTTTTGTTTTCGTCAACCAGATACAGATACGAAGCACTTACATAAGATTAATTGTTGGCAATATTTCTTTCTTAATATAAATTTTGTGGTATTTTTTTTCTCTAGTTATTTTCTTATTATTTCTTATTATTTTTCTTTTTTAACATTTTCCCAAATTAAATGCTTTGCTGTCAGGGAAGACGAGTCAGACGGCTACGGACTGACTGATAGACAAACAACATTATTTATAGGGAATTTGATTTTGGATAGAACAAAATGTTAGGTTTCGTTCGTTTCGTAGGGAAAACTAATATTAAACCTTAGCTTTTAATTTATGACCATCATATAAATTGTTACCTCTTACTATTTTGATGGCAAAAAGGAAATAAATTGTACCAAGAAATCTTAAATACAATTACAGCATCAGGTCATTTAAACACAATGGACATAATCATATTAAATAAATAACTTTTTTCAATACTGGGATGGGGATTTGACATGTTTGTTGAGTCAATTTTGAAATTAAAATATTGAAGAAGAATGAATTATAGTGATCCTTGACCAAAAATGTTAAATTAAATAACTAAAACCTAATTTTTTGCCACTAGCCCTCATTTAAAGCTAAATCCTCTTATAATATTTCATATCTTTCCATATAAGATACTATTGACCTAGTTCTTGGAGCACTGTAAATAAATAATTTGGCCGGTCATGCCTTCTTCTTATTCAAGCGGGTCTCTTTAAAACACATACCTCATTATATTGTAACCACTCGTTTGCAACCGTAGGGCGTGTTTTGGGTTATTGTCATGTTGAAACCACCAAATGAGTGACATATTCTCCTCAAAATTGGTATCCAATACCAGTCATACATACTTACTTAAATGATCTATAGCAACAACCTGTTTAAGTCAAAGACCGAGCATATTGTAGAATTCTATGCGCTTCTATCGTGTGTGCAGATTCTCCAATTTCTTATGCCAATTTTTGAAAGTTTTTCTTCTGCTTGGTCTTTCCATCGAAGTTTTGGACGCTCTCTTCTACGATTTCCCTCAGAATCATTATCAAACACTTTTCTTGCCTGAGTATTTTCATCCATTCGTACAACATGTCCTAGCCAACTCAGCTGTTGTCTAATACGTTTTACTATGTCTATGTCAGCGTATAACTCATACAGCTCATGGTTCATTCGATGTCGATACTCACTGTTGATGCAGACTCGTCAAACAATTTTTCGTAGGATTTTCCTCTCAAACACTCCAAGGAGCTTTATCTGCCTATGCAATTGCCCATGATTTAGCAGCATAAAATAACATGGGTAGTATAGGCGTTTTATAGAGCGTAATTTTAGTTCCAACACCAGTCAGTACCAATTATAATATGAATAGGACCCATTCCCTTATACGAAAAGCAGCCACACACCATAATTTTACCACGACCAAATTTGCAGGTGCTTAGGTCTTAGTCTCATATCCCTTGGTCGCCTTACAATAGGCTGCCATCTTTATATTTTAAGATATATTTTAACTTGTATGAAAAAGTTACCGTGCTGTTTGTCCATAGGGAAAGTGGCTAGATCCTAAGTACACTAGCAAAACAGAAAGATCACCTCTTAGATTGTAACCGAATGGTTAGAATTTTATGTGTTTTGAAGAGGCCTGCTCAGTCACAAGATCTCAATCCCATAGGAAATCTAAAGAAAATTGTAGATCGCAAAATACGTGGTCAAAGCTACATCAGAAGGGAGGATCTGGCAAATGCAGTTTTAATAGATTCGTTGAAAATACCGACATGAATTCGACATCAGATTTTTGATTCAGGGATCCCTTTAGCATTACTTTTGCGGCGTGGAAGTTGTGAATAATCATGGCTTTGGCCTTCTTGATATTTACATCGAGTCCAACCATGCGGGGTAAAGTGTTTTACCTCATTGAATTCTCCGAGACGCTTTAAATATCTTTTAAGTTAGCTAGTCTAGAGCCCACAATTAGTCCACTACTATACGACTGGGCTAGACAAGCTCAGAGAAGATGATTTATGAACAATTTATGGCAATAGTAGCTCCCCACAACCACAAGTTTTATCTGTTATGCTCTGTTATGACGGACACAATTCAAGTCACAAGAAATTTTGATGGTGACAAATCTTTCCTATCTTGACAGCACCATAGCTGTCTGGAATAAATACATCGTATAATACATGCCCAAATATCATTTGCAGAACTGCATGCTATTTTTCTTGACGTAGGTGCTTGTAAGAGGCTAAAGTCATGTTAACAGATTTCAGTTCATTTCAAGTCTTACTAACTTGTAAGTCCCTGTGGTCCGGCTTCACACTAAATGGATACCGAACTACTGAGAAACCTGAGGCAATCCTTGAATGATGTTGAACTTAGGAAGATAGAATAGACTTAATATAAACTTAACTATCTGTAACTATACTTATCTTCTATGTTGGGAGGACGTTACATCTCAGTCAATCTGTTACTTTCCTAATGGCCCGTATTTCCTAATGAAAAACACTACAGTGATCCGTCTTGGTAAGACACATATGTGTATGTCTTTGGATTGTACCCCAAAGCCTAACTGCTTGTTAAGTCGAGGAAATCTGGGTAGAAATGCATTCCCAACTTCTATAAGTACTTTTATTTACAAAGTACTTTTTTCCAAATAATGATAGTGCAATATGTAGTATAATTAACTGTTTCTGTTGTATGTCGGGCATTGTTCGAAAATCACAATGAATCCCTCTTAACTGTAGCAATTTGTATGATAATTAGGTCCAAGTGCAAAGAGCACCCATTTGCTGAATTCTTTTGAGTTAGTTGTTACACTAAAAAGATTTGTAAAGATATTTCCAGTAGGTTACAAAGCCGTTCAGCATTGCCAGCCTTCTTACTTTTTGGAACTACTCGTTTCAATAGCCATTTATTCCCCACTGCTCTCTTGTTCACGTATAATGCATTTCGCCACTGTCTAAGGTAAGGCTCAACATCATATTATTTCTGCTTATTGGCAAGCAGACAATCAGTTTAGACAGATGGGATCTTGAAACACGTGGTACTTATTTAGTTTTGTTTGGACTTACCTCAAGACGGCTAACGTCCGCTCATTTGGTTATAGTGAGTAGGGCTCTTAACAAAATGTCTTTGAGTGTCTCTGACTACTTCTTGTATATCATATGCGTAAGCGACATATTTACATCAATCTCGTCTAGGGATGCCAGAATATTGTTAGTACTAAGTTCATAATATACTCATGTAGATCTTAATCTGTGTTTGAAAGCAGCTTCCGGTCAATATTTTGCCAACTGTCAATTGGTATATTCAATGTCACCAGGAGAAACGAAAACAATTTTGAAAATGTTTCAGTGTAAAAAAGATAGAACCGAGGTCATTTTGTGTGTAATCTCTCAAACATCAACTTATTCTTACATAATTCTTATTTAGTCCTTAAATTTAGTGTACTACTTCCTTTCCTTATCTTCTACGATATTTCATACTAAACATATGTTATTTTCTTTAAAGTGACATAAATGAAATGTATTCCATACCATAGGTTTTACTTAAAAGCATCCCATTACCCTTTAAAATATTAAATTAAACTGTACCATAAAACAAATCAGAAAATTGTGTCAAAAATTTCCATATATTTCAAGTGTTTGTTAGTTCAGTTTGAAAGTAATTCCATATAATTTGCAGTGATATATTGGAGACACATATTAAATTTTGCTTCCACTATAGAAAATTTATGTTTGTTTTTTTTTGGAAACTAATAAATATTAAAGAAGAAAATATAAGAATAATAGAATTTTTACAGAACATTTATTTTAGAATATACCTATAAAAATATGGGTAATGGTAGTACATAAATCAAATTATAGGTAAACAATTTTATTTATGATTTTTTTTTTAATCTTTCTTCTTCTGTTTTCCTTGACTCCCAGTGGAGCATAGGGTATCAAGGTTTCATCCATCAGGATGTTCTTGCATAGATTAGGCACCTCCAAAATCCTTGTTCCTGCTGCCGTACAAGTACAATAATCTTAGACCCTTAGACCAAATACGTCGGAATAGCTCCAAGATAACTCCGCCTCACGTTAGCCCTGACCTAGAATACCACTGGGATTGTTTACCGCATCTTCAACTAGGTTGCTCAGGTTTCCAAGATGTACCACGAGGAGGTGTGGGTAGGAATTGAATAAAGTTATTACCTGTTAGCAGAAAACCCAGACAAGAACTGCATCCCAAATGGGATGATAAATTTTAAATACTCGAATTTTTACTCTCTACTTATACCCCTTCTAAAATTAGAACCTTAAAAATCGTTTATCTTTAGGGGTGAAGATATTTATTACACACATGCGTTATACCATTCCTGAAAGACATTTAAGGAATTAGCATTAGAATTAGGTGGTTTAGGAAAGTGGATATTTTTACAAAAAAATATTATGTTGTACTTCAACATAAACAAGACTTTAGGTCCGGATTGTATTCCAGTACTTGGCTTTAAGTAGCACTCTTCTTCGAAGATATATTTGTAGTATTGGAAGACTACTAATTTAATGCCTATGCCTAAAAACATAGATTATTGCAATATTTTCTGCGATATCCAAAGTTATGGAGAGTACGGTAAATTATCATCTTGTTAACTATCTTGGCGATCGGTGGGAAAATTGTGTATTTTCAAGAGATTGATGGAAGTAAACAAGCTTCACTGTTATCGAAACTTAGTGATTTTTTGATCGACAATTTCTTCTTTCAGTTTGCATTAAGCTTTTTCAGGGGTCTCACGAGTTCTAATAGATGTGCTCTCATTAACAAGTCAGAGATTAATTCGGGGGTACTCCAATATACTCTATATTTCGTATGTTCCCTAATCACCAGCTATGAACTTTCAATTCTAAGTGTTCTTTCAAAGATGATATGGGACGATAATAGGAACATTTATATTCATTTAACCTTTGACCAAACCTTTAAAAACCGGGACTATAAGCAAAATATGTTAAGCGATATATGTAGATCATCAAATTCAGACCAAAAGAAGTTAGTTATCATCAACCTATGAGGTACAGTGATGGTCTTCTATTACCCTTGACTTCTAGTGGAACATACAGCCTCAAATGATGGTCTAGACAATGTCTTTTGCTCGATATATGTCGATCCAATTGAATGCAACTCCCCTCTGCGAAGTTTGGTTCTCCCCTTTGAGAGATCGAAAGTGCTTAGCGGTGACAGTGTACCTAATTCTGTTGACTCAATAGATCAGTGTTAAAATTTCTACAACGGAATGCGTTCTAATGAAATAAGGGAACATGTTCCTGAAACCCACTCCTCTTTAGAAAATAGGCAATTTTCTACCAGACCTCATTATGACCAATTGGTCTATGCATTGACAAATTTTGCTTTAGTCGTACCACACGTATGTGAAACTCCCCTTCCTGCAAAAGTTGTACCATACAGCTGCACTATAGGAAAATTTAAAACCAATGTCTTGAATACTACTCCCCTAACCCTCCTTCAACACTATATATATATGTATGTATTTTTCATTCATTACATAAGTAGAAATAGCAGTCATTCCTTATTACAAAACAAAAAATATACTGAAAATATTTAAATTCAGGGGACAACCGGGTTTGAACCGGTGACCTCTCGATCTGCAGTCGAATGCTCTACCACTGAGCTATATCCCCACTTTACATAACCCAAATTTTGTCAAGTTTTCTTATAATACTCAATGCAAATGGTATCAAAAGTGAAAACGAGAATTATAAAAAAAATCTTGTGAAAGTTTAATTCTGCTTAGAGGAAAGTCATGGGTGGGTGATTTTCATCATTTCATTTAACTTTTTCAATTTGTTTACATTGTAGAAAGGGTTAAGAACAGCGTTACCGCTGACAAATTTAAAAAAGTCGCAAAAAGTAGCACTCAACAAAAAAAGTCGCACATTTTTTTTAGTACATTTTTACTTAAACAATGAACAAAAAACCATAAAACAATTCATACTTGAAAAGATATATAGGCAAAAACCAAACAGTTTTAATTCCTAAGAAACCGACTTTCAACTCGAATAATTTTTGTACTCTTAGGTGTACGGAAAATCTAATTACAGATTTGAACTCCTAAGACTTCAGGTATATTGAACACAAAATCTTAGTAGCGTAAGTTTGCACTTCTTAGCGTAATTGTCACGCAAATTTCGAAAACGTAAAAGAACCGAACGAAGCATTTACGCTTTTTTTTCATATTTCGTCTTCTTCTTCTTTTGTTTCATTTGGACCCAAGTCGTTGTTTTATGAAATAGAACCCATACTTGGGGGATGAATCCATTGCCCTCTAAATTTTAATTTCGTTACTTCTAATACTACTTAATTGCTGCCAAAATTGAAGCACGTTTTCGAGACTTTTTAAAAATTTTTCTCATCATTTATTGCTAAAATTTTATGAAGATTTTGAAAATCGTGCAAAAAAAGTATATATAAAGGTATGAAAGCGATGTCATTTATAACGATTTGCATTAAAAGTTTGTCAAAAAACCGCAAAGGTTTTATCTAAAAATATTTTACTGAAACACGTTGCGAATAGAGCACAAAATTGGTCAGGAATGGCGTTAAAACTATTCTTTAAAAAAGCTTTACCTTAGATCTGAAGCGCACCAAAATAATTAAGGGACCAAATGTTAAAGCATGTATAAATAACCATAAAATGACAAAACCCCTGAAAGTTGTGTCCAAATCAACATAAAACTAAATAAAATAAAATGGTTTTTAAATTATTTTTAGAAATTATTATTTTAACCATCATAAATTCTGATCGCATCGAGTAAAATCATTAACGAGAACGGATTTTACATTCACTAATGCAACTTCCATATCTTAGAATATTTCCTTAAACGTTCTGTATTTTCGAAGAGCATGAGGATTGCTGGAAAACTTCATCATCTTCTGACTCAGAACTTGATTGTATTTTAACTGGTGTTTCACCTGCTTAGTTTCATTAATACTCTTTCTTTTTGCTCGAACTATAAATGTAAAATATTCATGAAATAATGACAAACGAACAAAACCAATATTTGTACGTAGCTATGCGAGAGTTGTCGAAAGGCTATCGGCTCTGCCGCCAAAATTTATTTGTTTTAGTTTTTTATTGTACAAAAAGACTTCTCAAATTGATGGTATTTATACTTAAGTTAAAATCATTGAGGGGAATTTTAGTTGAGATATTGATAATGGGCTAAAAATAAAAATTTTAAATAATTTTGTAAAAAGGTGTCAAAAGTCGCACAAAATTCAAAAAAGTAGCAAAAAAGGGCCATGGAAGAAAAGTCGCAGGTTGCGTCGCAGGCCACCTGAAAAAGTCGCAATAACGGTAACGCTGGTTAAGAACTTTAACTAGTCCTGAATCATATACTTTATTATTTACATTCTTCTTATAAAAAAAAAAAAAAAATTGTGCAAGGGGACACCCGGGTTTGAACCGGGGACCTCTCGATCTGCAGTCGAATGCTCTACCACTGAGCTATATCCCCATATGAGAAAGCTGCAGCCAAATTACTCAATTTAAACTAAAACCATCAAGAACTTTTACGTTTTAGTAAACATTTTTGGAACATCTTTTTTTAGAGATAAAGTTTAATAAAAATTCTAAAATAATTTAAAATAGATAAAAAAAAAAAGTATAAAAATTAAAAAAAAAAACTTTTTCTTCAGGGGACACCCGGGTTTGAACCGGGGACCTCTCGATCTGCAGTCGAATGCTCTACCACTGAGCTATATCCCCTTGTGAAATGCCATGAGTTAATTCTGTTTATAAATGCCAGAGCCAAAAAATGTAAAAATTTCTTTACAATGTTAAGTTAAATTAATGATCATTAAGTGGCTAATGTTACAAATGGACAGAGGCCAGTCACAACTCATGCATGTGTGACTGAGTAAATGGTAGTTTAACAGTAACATAATATTTTAATTTTATTTTAACATAACAGAAATCTGTTATTAACAGTATTTTATACATTATACTAATGATTTGTGTGGGAAAATGTTTAAGTTTACAGTGTTGTGTAAAACTGCTGGTATTATGTATTTAATATCACGAAAAAAGTAATGCGTGGTAGTACCTTATTTTAAATTAAAAAAAAATCAAGTTATTGATAAATATTTCTAAAAAGGAAATACAAGAAAATAATACCAAATAAAATTAAAAATAGACTGAGTTTTTAGATAACACTTCCATAAATATGTCATGTTTTTAAACAAGTGTTTTCAAAGTTTTTAGAGTTATTTTTAAGTTGTTTGTTTAAATCAGTAAATGAATGAAATAATGAAAATTTTAGGGGATATTAACAATTTATATTTTTTTTTTTACAAGAAATTTATGTTCGAAATCATAGGAATTTTTTTTTATATATTTCAAAATACTATGTTTATTATAAAGTAAAAAAAAATTGTATTCACAAAGGGGACATCCGGGTTTGAACCGGGGACCTCTCGATCTGCAGTCGAATGCTCTACCACTGAGCTATATCCCCTTCATATGTAACCTCTTAAATTTAAACAGTTTTAATATAAACAAGTAAGAATGTGCTATAATTGGTCAAGCCCGACCATATGATACCCTTCACCACTGAGGTCAAAGGTTTTATTTTTCCTGTATAAACTCAAATATTTGCAAAATTTTGCCATCATATAAACATTTTCTCAAAACATATATTTAAGCTATTTCCGACATATGGACTTATATGAGAGCTAGGGTCAAATGTGGACCGATTATCTGGCAAATTGATTACAGTTGTTACCAAAATTACGTATACAAAAAAAAAAAAAAAAACGCTTAAAATTCTCATTATCTTCGGATTTACGAGCGTTTTAGTGAATTTTGTCTCATTTAGTGCGTTTTGAGAAAAGAGTTTGTATGGGAGCTATGGTCAAATGTAGACCGATTTCAACGAAATTAATTAAGTAAATTAAGTTTACATAAGCAATATCTGTTTTAAATATTGACTTTTGTGGCTAATATATCAATTCCGGGAAGTGGGACCTATGGGAGGTACCATAAATAATGGACCGATTTTGACGAATTTCAATAGCCATTGTCTCATTATCAAAGAAATGATCTGTGCCAAACTTCATCAAATTATCTTAAGAATTGCGACCTGTAGTTTGATTACAAGGTTTACATGGGGGTCCAGCCAGCCAGCCAGACGAACGGACGGACATCGCTAAATCGACTCAGAAAGTGATTCCAAGCCTATTGCTATACTAGATATTGAAGAAGAGTTTATCATAACTCCAGATGAGATAGTTAAAATCCTTTCTTATCTAGGAGTAAACGTCATTATTAGCAAGCTCGTGTACGGTCTTCTTACAAAGAGATGTACATATTACAACGCCATTTAGTATCCATTTATGTGGTTACCGGACCACAAGGATATACCTCAAAACTGAAAAGCAGACAAGTTAGTAAGACTTGAGACTACGTTACACATTTCAGAGGAACTAGAATATGTTATCATACTTCTCAGTTCGTCTAAAGTAGGTTTGGCAGAAACTGTGCTGACGAACTTAAGACAACGTTCGTGATCGAAAGAGTATCAGTAACTATGTCTTAGATATTCTTTCGATCTCGTGCTGTTAAAAGGGTTTTAGCGGATCTTAACATATATAAGTCTCCTGGGCCGGATGGCATACCAGCACTGGTCTTGAAGCAGTGGTCTTCGACGTTAGCTCGTCCATTAGCCAATCTTTTTAGCATATTATACCATGCCGGTGAGTTTCCTATATGTTGGAAGGTTGCTAATGTAACGACAAAAACCAAAAGAGGTGAGGCTAGCAACCCCGAAAATTACCGCTCAATAGCAATTTGTTGGGGAAAAGTATGATAAACTATCATCTAGTCAAATATTTGAAGTCTAATAACCAACTAAACGACCGTCAGCATGGATTTCGTATTGGCCCCTCTACGGGTGAGGTATTAGAATTTTAATGGTGCCGTTCTATTCACCGTTTTGACGAAAGTAAAGAGCTTTCTCAGAGATCGCACTATAAGAGTTGTTATATATGGGATATCGTCCGACGAGTTCAAGATTAATTCGGGGGTACCACAAGGCTCCGTTCTTTCTCCTACTCTATTTCTTATTTTTCTAAATGACCTTCTATGTCAAACTTCCAATCCTATCTACTCTTTTGCAGATGATAGCAACATCTGTCATTCGTAATCATTCAACTATAGGCCTAGAAGACATACTTCACTCCAACTGATCTCCTTAACATCTATACCCCTTATATACGACCGAAAATGGAATACAACTCTCATGTGCCGGTGCTTCAAAGTCTACTTTGGAGCTTCTCGACCGTGTATAAGAGAGGGCGAAGGTGCTTATCGGTGACAGTAGGGTAGCTTTTGCCTCATTGGAGCATCGTCGTAATGTGGGTTGCGTTTCACAGTTCCATCGCTACTACAATGGCATGTGCTCAAACGAAATTAGGGATCGTGTTCCAGAAACCCGTACATTTCTTCGTAGCACACGCAACTCAACAAGGACTCATCCCTTTGTAATCGATTTTCCATTGGATCGCACGACGCACTATAGAGAAAACTCGTTTTTTATCAGCACAGCACGAATGTGGAATAAACTTCCTGCATCAGTCTTCCCCTCTAATTATGATATCCAAAGGTTCAAAACGAATATCCACAAACACTACTCCCTCTATCCTCCTTCCCACAACCTTTTTTCCTACTTCCATCACAATGCATACGTAGGGGTCATCCCCTGAGTGTTGGTCCAATAATCCTTGTTAGGGAAAAAGGTGTGGAATATGTATGTATCTTTTCTATTCAGAAAAGTTGACAGATAATACATTTTTGACAGTTGTAAGAATATTCTGTTTTAAATTTGTAAAAATTATAATAATTTCATGAAAAAAAAAATCATTTACAGGGGACACCCGGGTTTGAACCGGGGACCTCTCGATCTGCAGTCGAATGCTCTACCACTGAGCTATATCCCCTGTCTACACAACCTTCATTTTGTTTAGTTTTCTTATAATTCCTTAAATAAATTTTATCAAAAATGAAAACGAGAATTATTAACAAAACCTTGTTACAGTGTAATTCTGTTTAAAGAAAAGTTAAGAGTGGGTGAAGTCTTCGTAGAAGAGTTGATACTGATTTTAGTATTTCTTGTTAGTTATTTTCACAATAACTCTTCCACTTTGATTACATTGTAGAGAAGGTTAGGAACTTTCACTAGTCCTGAATCATGTACCTATTATTAACTTTCTACTTATAAAAAAGATTCCTTTGAACAGGGGACACCCGGGTTTGAACCGGGGACCTCTCGATCTGCAGTCGAATGCTCTACCACTGAGCTATATCCCCACTTCCACATTCTTCTCCAAATCCTGAATTATCTACATGTTTTTCTATTAAAAAAAAAAATTATTACAGGGGACACCCGGGTTTGAACCGGGGACCTCTCGATCTGCAGTCGAATGCTCTACCACTGAGCTATATCCCCTACTTAGACTTTCTCCAAAAATATTCCTAGATAAACAACTTGCTTTTACTTTCTTAATTGTACAGTCGAGTTTAAGTAAAACGAACTTTAATGATTATACTTCAAAATAAGATTTATTACAATAGAATCATTATACTAATGCCTCTGGTATATGTCCCTATTATAAACATATTAAAATATTCCAAAGTCGTTTTAACATTGTGCTACTGTACTAGCATTTTCATGTTTTAAGATAAAACAATTGATTGTTTTTTTTTTTTGTTAAATAATATTTTGTACTTAAAAGGCCTTATCTAAACAAGACGTGGTGCTATTTTTAGCTTTGGAACTATTTAAGGCAATTTCCCCATGAAGTTGTCTCATGACTCAAGCCAAGAAATTTATATTTTTTATCGACAAATAATTTTTTCAAATATATAAAATATTTATAATATTTTTTTCATTAATTCTGTAGATTGGTTATAGTTTTATGTAGAAAAAGCTTTCTAGAAGTT
Source organism: Stomorhina lunata (assembly GCA_933228675.1). Taxonomy (NCBI): domain Eukaryota; kingdom Metazoa; phylum Arthropoda; class Insecta; order Diptera; family Rhiniidae; genus Stomorhina; species Stomorhina lunata. The sequence continues at coordinate 74,076,216 of OW121743.1, forward strand.
CTACATAAATAGCAGCCGAATTTTGCGTGATTATTCTATAAAACTTTTTGTTAAAAAAAAAAAATGTTCCTTCATTCAGGGGACACCCGGGTTTGAACCGGGGACCTCTCGATCTGCAGTCGAATGCTCTACCACTGAGCTATATCCCCACTTGAGTTAGGCCGAGCAAAATTGCTGAATTAAAAGTTAAATCTTAATATTTTTTTTTTTTATAAAAGAAATTAGTCTTACAGACTAACGTCAGAGTATGAGAATGCAGTCAGGATTACATTGTCAACACTGTACTTTTAACTATAGTAAGACTATAGCCAATACTGTGGTAGAACTACAGTAAGACTATAGTAAGATTAAAGTAATGACTATAGTAGGACTATAGTAAGACTATAATAAGACTATAGTCATGACTATTGTAGGAGTATAGTAAGAATAAAGTAAGACTATTGAAGGACTAAGTAGGACTATAGTAAAGCTATAGTAAGACTATAGTAGGACTGTAATCAAGACTATAGTAGGACTTATAGTAAGACTTTAGTCATGATTATAGTAGGACTATAGTAAGACTTTAATCTATACTTTAATCAATACAATAGAAGGAATATAGTAGGACTATAGTAAGACTATAGTAGGACTATAGTAGGACTATAGTAAGACTTAAGTAAGACTGTAGTCAGTAGGACTGTAATAAGACTATGGTGGGACTAAGGTAAGACTATAGTAGGACTGTAGTAGGACCATAGTAAGACTATAATAATACTATAGTAAGACTATAGAAGGACTATAATAAGACTATAGTAGGACTATAGTAAAACTATAGTAGGACTATAATAATACTATAGTAGGACTATAGTAAGACTATAGTGGGACTATAATAAGACTATTTTAGGACTATAGTAAGACTGTAGTCAAGACTATAACAAGAGTGTAGTCAAGACTGTAGTCAAGACTATAGTAAGACTATAGAAGGACTATAATAAGACTATAGTAGGACTATAGTAGGACAATAGTAAGACTATAGTAGGACTATAATAAGACTATAGTAACTATAGTCTTACTAGGACTATAGTAGGACTGTAATAAGACTATAGTAGGACTACAGTAGGACTATAGTAAGACTATAGAAGGACTATTATAAGAGTATAGTAGGACTATAGTAAGACTATAGTGGGACTATAATAAGACTATAGTAGGACTATAGTAGGACTGTAGTAATACTATAGTAAGACTATAGTAGGACTGTAATAAGACTATAGTAAGACTATAGTAGGACTGTAATAAGACTATAGTAAGACTATAGTAAGACTATAGTAGTACTATAGTAAGACTATGGTAGGACTATAGTAAGACTATAGTAAGACTATAGTGGGACTATAATAAGACTATTTTAGGACTATAGTAAGACTGTAGTCAAGACTATAACAAGAGTGTAGTCAAGACTGTAGTCAAGACTATAGTAAGACTATAGAAGGACTATAATAAGACTATAGTAGGACTACAGTAGGACTATAGTTAGACTATAGAAGGACTATAATTAGAGTATAGTGGGACTATAGTAGGACTTTAGTAAGACTATAGTGGGACTATAATAAGACTATAGTAACTATAGTCTTACTAGGACTATAGTAGGACTGTAATAAGACTATAGTAGGACTACAGTAGGACTATAGTAAGACTATAGAAGGACTATTATAAGAGTATAGTAGGACTATAGTAAGACTATAGTGGGACTATAATAAGACTATAGTAGGACTGTAGTAAGACTATAGTAAGACTATAGTAGGACTGTAATAAGACTATAGTAAGACTATAGTAAGACTATAGTAGTACTATAGTAAGACTATGGTAGGACTATAGTAAGACTATAGTAAGACTATAGTGGGACTATAATAAGACTATAGTAGGACTATAGTAGGACTATAGTAGGACTATAGTAGGACTGTAGTAGGACTATAGTAACCCTTTAGTCATGATTATAATTGGACTATAGTAAGACTTTAATCGATACTTTAATTAATACAATAGAATGACTATAGTAGGACTATAGTAAGACTATAGTAGGACTACAATAGGACTATGATAAGACTATAGAAGGACTATAATAAGAAAATAGTAGGACTATAGTAGGACTATAGTAGGACTGTAGTAAGACTATAGTAAGACTGTAGTCAAGACTATAGTAGGAATGTATAAGATTATAGTAAGGCTATAGTAGGACTATAGTAGAACAATAGTAAGACTATAGTAGGACTATAATAAGACTATAAAAAGACTATAGTTGACTGTAGTAGGACTATAGTAAGACTATAGTAGGACTATAATAAGACTATAATAGGACTATAGTAGGACTATAATAAGACTATAGTAGGACTATAGTAAGACTTTAGTGGGACTATAATAAGACTATAGTAGGGCTGTAGTAAGACTATAGTAGGACTATAGTAAGACTATAGTAGGTCTATAGTAAGACTATAGTAGGACAATAATAAGACTATAGTCCTACTATAGTGTTTACACAATATAAATTTAGAACTAAAAAACTTTGAACGTGTAACAGGGGACACCCGGGTTTGAACCGGGGACCTCTCGATCTGCAGTCGAATGCTCTACCACTGAGCTATATCCCCTCTTATATAAGTCATCAAAAATCAAAGTTTTTAATAACCAATCAGACGTATCATGAAAGTTCTTTCAACCTTCTTCTAGACGATAACTCCAATTTATCTAAATTGATGTCATTATACTAATGTTCTTTTTTTTCTAAAACATTTGATAAAGAAATTTCTAAAGTAAATAATGTTCTCAATAATAGGCAAAATCATTGATAATTTTTGGGTAATTTATTCATTACATACAGACTTTTTTATTTTATCATTTGATATAGACGAAGTTCAAATAACACATTTTACTTAAGTGATAATTTAGATGATGCTCAAAATTTTGCTAATGATGAAAATTTAACTTGATAATGATGATTATAAATGTTGTAGAAAATAATGTTGATGATTTGTAAAATTTTCTACAAATTGTCTTGAAAATTCTTGTAAATCAACAATTTTCTCATTTAAAGTTGAAAAAGTTAGACGAGCAGAAATAAATATTGAAATTTTGAATTTATTTTAAGAAATTTTTTATGTTTCTAGTAAAAAATTCTAAAATGCAAATGAGTTTTTGATGTTAAAGGAATTTATCTTAATTTTTTAAGGATTTTTTTGTACATGTAAAAAATTTCTTTATTTTTTTGCCTCAAAATGGCAAAATGTGAAATTGATAAGTTGCCATCAATTTTTAGACAAGAAAAACAAAATTTATTTGTTTTTGTTTTTTCCAATAAAGTTCATCATCATTTTTAACGTTTTCGTTGAATTGGAAAAAAATTAAGGTGTAAAAAATTTGAAACAATTTTTAAGGTTCTAAAGTATTTTTTATAAAATATATAGACATTTTTATGAATATAGATGAAAAGCTATTTATTAGATTCAAAAGTATAAAACGAAAATTTGTTTTCTTTTCTTCATGAAATTTTGTTACTTTTATTTCAAAGATAATACAAATTAAGTTATTTAACACGTGATTTAAAGAAAGTCTTCATCAAATAAAGTTATTTATTGATTTCTAAGAAATTGGATTTAAAGTGAAGAATTGGTAGATATTTGCTATAAAATATTTTTTAAGAAACATATTTTAAAGTCTCCTTATTATTACAGTAGATTTAAGGAATTTTTAAAAATTAATTTTTTTTTATTTAAATTTGCTTTTTTTCTCATATCTTATGTAATATTGGAGCAAGAATTTTTTTAAATATATTTTTTTATTCCTAACAATTTGCTTAACGATATAATGAAAATTTTATTAAATTATCTTAAATTGATAATTTTTGAAAAATTTTTAAAGTCAAAATTTTGAAATTTTTTAGAAAACAAATATTTTAAATAACAAAATTTAAATTACTTCTATACTTTAATGCTGACGAAAATTACACATAGATGCATATATTAAGAGACAAGGCTTAAAAACAGTTAAAACTACTAAAACGATTTAGACATGTACCCTACACCCTATACTATTTATAAACAAAAGACATTTTTAATTTGAATCAACATTTTAAAACTCCTTAAAATTTAAATTTAAACAAATTTGCAAAAAATTTGTTCCTTTATATACAAGTAATATTTAACGCCTAATTTAATGTAAAACTTTCCTTTCATACCCCAAAAAAAACAAAACAATTCATTACCACCCCTTCTTTGATTTCAAAATTAACAAACATTTAAATATATGTTCCCCAAAAAAAGTAAAAAGCAAACCCGCATAACCCGCCTTGGGCTAAAAACAAAAAAAAAAAAAAAATGTTATTAATTATTAAACAAGTATTTAATATTTAAAGAAATCCTGTCAGTTGTTATTATAACATATTCCAAATATCTACTCCCTCTGGCTCACACTTGACTTCACATTCTAATTGTATAGCAAAAAGTATCGAATTTCTTAAATGGGAAATATAGGAGATACTTTCTTTTATATCAAAGAAAATTAAACTAAAACTGCGCAATTTCTTATATGTGGGACTGACAGACAATTAGCATGGAAAAAGGAACAAAAAACAAAAGAAATTTTTTTCATTTTCCTTTAGTCTCCTGCAAGTATGCTACACATTTTCAACTGTTTGCTTTATGATGCCTTCAACGGTTAATGATCCTTTAATCTTAAATGTAATTTAAGTGAATTCCAACAAAAACATATAACATTTTCTTAAAGATTTTGTAAAATTTCGAAATTACCTTTATCTCAGTTTTATGTTCATTTTTAGGTTCAGTTCTACTTAGTTCAGTTCTAGGTTCAGTTCTAGGTTCAATTCTAGGTTCAGTTCTAGGTTCAGTTCTAGGTTCAGTTCTAGGTTCAGTTCTAGGTTCAGTTCTAGGTTCAGTTTTAGGTTCAGTTTTAGGTTAAGTTCTAGATTCAGTTCAGTTCTAGGTTCAGTTCTAGGTTCAGTTCTAGCTCAGATAGCTTTAGCTTTTAGAGAAAAAGCTAAAGCTTTTTCTTTTTATAAGGAAAGTCAAAGCTTTCATATAGAAATCTACAGCTTTCATAACAGAAGCTAATGTTTTCATATAGAAAACTTAAGCTTTTATATACAAAGTTGTAGCTTTATTATAGAAACCTAAAAGCAAGTGCTTATACTTACACATAGAAAGCTTAAGCTTAAACTTAAGCTTTAATATAGAAAGCTTTCATATAGAAAGCTTAAGCTTTCATATATAAAGCTACATCTTTCACATAGAAAACTAAAGTTTTCATATAGAAAGCTAAAGCTTTCGCATAAAAAACTAAAGTTGTCATATAGGAAGCTAATGCTTTCATATAGAAAGCTAATGTTTTCAAACAGAAAGCTAAAGCTTTTATATAGAAGGCTAAAGCTTTTCTATAGAAAGCTAAAGCTTTTATAAGAAAGCTAAAGCTTTCATATAGAAATCTATGGCTTTCATATAGAAAGTTATAGCTTTCATAAAGAAAGCTATAGCTTTCATAAAGAAAGCTATAGCTTTTATATAGAAAGCTAAAGCTTTCATATAGAAAGCTAAAGCTTTCATATAGAAAGCTAAAGCTTTCATATAGAAAGCTAAAGCTTTCATATAGAAAGCTAAAGCTTTCATATAGAAAGCTAAAGCTTTCATATAGAAAGCTAAAGCTTTCATATAGAAAGCTAAAGCTTTCATATAGAAAGCAAAAGCTTTCATATTGAAAGCTGAAGCTTACATATAGAAAGCTGAAGCTTTCATGTAGAAAGCTAAAGCTTTCATAATGAAAGCTAAAGCTTTCATAATGAAAGCTGAAGCTTTCATATAGAAAGCTAAAGCTTTTATATAGAGAGCTAAAGCTCTCATATAGAAAGCTAAAGTTTTTATATAGAAAGCTAAAGCTTTCATATAGAAAGCAAAAGCTTTCATATAGAAATCAAAAGCTTTCATATATAAAGCTTTAGCTTTCATATAGAAAGCTTAAGCTTTCATATAGAAAGCTAAAGCTTTCATATAGAAAGCTAAAGCTTTCATATAGAAAGCTAAAGCTTTCAAATAGAAAGTTAAAGATTTCATATAGAAAGCTAAAGCTTTCATATAAAAAGCTAAAGTTTTCATATAGAAAACTAAAGATTTCATATAGAAATCAAAAGCTTTCATATAGAAAGCTTAAGCTTTCATATAGAAAGCTGAAGCTTTCATATAGAAAGCTAAAGCTTTCATATAGAAAGCTAAAGCTTTCATATACTAAAGTTTCCTATAGAAAACTTAAAGGAACCAAAATGTTTACAGCATTAAGCCTTTCAAAGCCTTGTCTGCTTTAATCATTAACTCGTCGAAAGGATGCCAAAAGCTAAGGAAAACCTAAAACCAAATAGAATTTTAGTGTGTTGATGAAAAGTCGGCATCAATTACTTTCCAAAACTCAGTTTGCCAAACAAAAAAAGTACTTTCTAGTGCTTCAATGCGGTAATTAGCACATTTTCTCTACATCTATACAAAAAAGCTCTTTAACTGCCTTAAAGTATACTAGGATACATTTTCCATGAATCATGTTTGTAATTGTTTTGTTCTACTCTTTCAATTCTGGCAAAACCATAGAAAACATATGTTAGGAAAAAATAATTTTAAAAAGAAATTGGGGAAATTATTTTGCTTTTGTAGGCAGATGTTTGTGTTACATTAACGTTAATTTTAATCTCTTTTGATGACTGTTTAACTCCCATTGGTATAATTTTGCAATGAAAAGCTTTTTATATTGTTGGCATTGTTGGTTTTTACACGTGTGTTTTCTTTTTGTTTTTTTTTGGAAATTGACTCTACAGGATTTTGGGTGATTGTGTATGTAAGTTACTTTTGTGTGAAGTTCTATTTCCTACTCCCTTACAATTCAATTCATTGTCCTTACAAATTTGAAAAAGTGATTTTTTTATGCCTAGTCTACAGTTTTTTGGTTTTGCATTTCCCAATTGTATGAGACTTGCAAATGTTTGTACAAGTTTGGGAAAAAAGCTTCTTCATTGGTAATGAAATTAATAGAGCTTTAAAGTGAATTTATAGAGGAATTTCAAATGACCGTTTTTTTTATTTCTAAAGGGAAAACTCTACAGTTTTATTTAGAAAATAGTTTCAAAATAACCTAATAATTTTGTTTGTCCTTACTTTGCCGTGTGAAATTTTCTAAGCTACTAAACCAATTTGAGCTTTTCTAAAAATTCCAACTTTTTTAACAAATCTCCAAGATTTTGTTCGCCTGTTAAAAGACTAAATGCCATAAAGAACTCTAACATACAACTAACTTGGCTCAAAATGACTTAAATAATTGGGCCAACAAGTATGAAAAAAAAGAAAAAATAAAATTCAAAGTTTCGCCTAAAAGTATGCCTCAACTTGCTGTTGCTTGAGTTTTAAAATGCAAAAATCTCTCTAAGGCTTTAGCAAGTTATTCTTTTTTGATGTTCACAGAGTTATTAGCACGCAAGAGTAATTGTTTTCCGGCATTACGCCTACTGGGCCTTTTCTATTTGTTTTTTACTCTTTTAACATAATTGTTGCTTTTTCCCAGTATTTTGATTGTTGTTTGTATGAAATGAAATGCAAAAGCTTTAAAAGTGCTTTTCAAAAACTAAGGCATATTTTTAGGCATTTGCGTTTTGAAGATGGTGTTGTTTCATATAATTTTATTTTTACTTTAATTGGTAGCGTGCAGAAACTTTTAAATGTTATTTATTAGCCTCAAATTATACACTATTTTTGGTTTTAATATTCAGAGCTTTTTTTGTAATGAAAACCCTTTCATTAAGATATAAGGAAATCCGGCAATTTTGAAAATTTGTGGGTCGAGAAAACAAAGCTGTTACTTAGTTAAGAATAGAAATTTGAAAAATATTTAGAAAGCCTATAGACGCACAAATTAGAGCTTATATACTTTTATAATGATTAATAAAACTTTCGCATACAAACTTAAAGCTTTTGTAAATAAATCTTCATAGGTAATTCTAAATCTTGCATTTGTCTGGTTAAGATGTAGGTACTCAGGAGTAGAAATTAAAAGCTTCCTAGAGAGACCAAAAATTTTTATAGACTTATCTAACAAAGCTTTTACATAAAAAGCGGAATATCACATAGAAACTTAAAGCTTTCATTTAGTCATAATATATATTTTATTATATAAAAGCTAAAGCATTCATAAACCTTATAATTTTTGATAGAAACCTAAACGTTTATAAAATAAACCTAAAGCTTTTTCATAAATAACTAATATAACAGTCTGAAGCTTTCGTTTACATACCTACTAATAAAAAAAACTCTACAGCTTTCATAAAGTATGCTTAAGTTTCATATGGAAAATAGAAAGCTTAAATAGAAAGCTTAAGCTTTTATATAGGAAACCCAAAGCTTTTATATAAAACCTTAGAATCTCATATAGACCACAAAAGTATTCATATAAAAAGCTTAAAATTTTTTGGAAAAATTCACTCAAGCTGAATCTTTTATACAGAAGACTCGAGCTTTCATATAAAAACCTAAAGCTTTCTTATAAAAACATAAAACTTTCATATAAAAACCTAAAAACTCTACAGCTTTTACATAAATAGTTGAATTATTTCTTATAGAAACCTAAAACTTTTTAATAAAATCCTAAAGCTTTTTTATAAAGACTTGATGATTTCTTATAAAAGGCTATAAAACTTAATTTTAGTAACATTAAGCTTTCGTCGAAAAACTTAAAGATTTTACATAGAAAGATAAAGCGCTTACATTTATAATGCTAAAGCTTTCATATAGAATCTTTAGTTCTGATATAGAAAGTTAAAGCTTTAGTACAAAAACCAAAAGCTTTATTATGGAAACCGAATGATTAAAAAGAGCTTTTAGCTTTTTTCTTAATGCTAAAGTTTTTTAATAACGACGAATAAAACTAACGACAAACCTTAAAAACTTAAAAGCTTAAGCTAAACCTTTAAAATATGGTACAGATTACAAAATTATTTATATAAAATGCTTAAACTTTGATGTAGAAAGTGTAATCTTATAAAGAGTCTTTAACTCTTATATTAACAAATCTAAAGCTTTCATGGAGAAACCTAAACATCTAAATCTAAATAGATAGATTATTTTGTATAGAAACCTAAAACTTTCTAATACAATCCTAAAACTTTTTCATAAAGACCTAAAGATTTCTTATAGAAAGCTTTTGTCTAGGAAGTGTAATCTTATATATCATTTCAAGTTCTTATATAGAAAGCTCAAGCTTTCATATAAAAATCTAAAGCTTTCCTAAAGAAAAAAGGTCTAAATCTAAAAAGCTGAATGATTTCTTATAAAGACCTAAAACTTTCTAATATAAGCCAAGAGCTTTTTCATAAAGACCCAAAATCCTAAACTGTTGTAAAGAATTCTCTGCTTTTCCCAGAATAGACCTAAGGATTTAATATAATTTTTAAAGCTCTTTTCTAAAAATCGGATACTTCTATAAAGAAAGCTCTTTCTTACATTTTCATTCTATGAAAAGCTAAAAGCTTTTATAAACTAAATTTAATCATTTTTATAGAAAGTTAAAGTTTTTATACGAAGAGTTTAAAATTTAATATCGTTTTTATAAGCTAAAGCTTTTATATATAATTCTTAAGCTTTTATTTAAAGTTTGAAAGAATTTATTTACAAATCTAAAACTTTTATCTGGAAAGCTTACAGTGTTATAGAGAAAGCCAAATTTTTATATTATACGTTAAAAAGCTTTCATTAAAGTTTTTATAAGGAAAGTTTAAAATTTAATATAGCTTTTATAAGCTAAAGCTTTTCTATATAATTCTAAAGCTTTCAGTATTTAGAATTTTAAAGCTTTCATCTGGAAGAATGCCAATGATTTCTTATATTAGCTAAAAAGCTTTCATTAAAGTTTTTATAGAGAAACTTTAAAATTTAATATAGGTTTCATAAGCTAAAGCTTTTATATATAATTCTAAAGCTCCATTTAAAGTTTTAACGCATTTATTTAGAAATCTAAAGCCTTTATCTTGAAAGCTTACAATTTTAAAGAGAAAGCCAACGCTTTCCTATATTTGCTAAAAAGCTTTCATTAAAGTTTGTATACGGAAAGTTTAAATTTTCATAATATAATTCTAAGGCTTTTATTTACAGTTTAAGAAAGTTAAAGAAAGCTTACAATTTTATAAAGCCAAAGTTTTCTTATATGTATATGTTAAAAAGCTTTCATTAAAGTTTTTACACGGAAAGTTTAAAATTTAACATAGTTTTCATAAGCTAAAGCTTTTTTATATATAATTCTAAAGCTTTCATTTGAAGTTTTAAAGCATTTATTTATAAATCAAAAGTTTTTATCTGAAAAGCTTACAATTTTATAGAGTTTCATGTATTTGTTAAAAAGCTTTTATTAAAGTTTTTATAAATTTAGTATAGTTTTCCTAAACTAAAGCTTTTATATATGACTTTAAAGCTTTCATTTATAATTATTATATAATTATAATTTATAATTATAATTTTAAAGCATTTATTTAAAATTCTAAAGCTTTTATCTGGAAAGCTTTCAGTTTTATAGAGAAAGCTAAGGTTAAAAAGAAACAATTTGTTTATAGAAGGAAAGAATGTCAAGAATATTCTCTGAAAGTTATATTGTCATAAAGCTCTCATATGGAAAGATAATTTTAAAGCTGTTTTAATAGATTTTATTAAAAAAAAGCTACATTAATATCTTATATGTAAATTTGAGTTGTCTGGCATTTAACATTATTCAAGCTTTTGAGGAAATGACAAAAAGCTTTCTTATAAAAAACAACTTTAGAGCTTTTTTAATAGATTTACATTGAGTAGAAAGCTACATAATATCCTAGAGGTAAATTTGTGTTGTTTATGGAAAGTTTTGTTAAAGCTATATCTAAAGCTTTCAAGAAAATAACTAAAATATCAACTATTTTTTTGTAATATTTTCATAACATTTTTCCCGTTTAACTCTTTGCCATTTCATTTTCTATTTAAATTGCTTTTATTTAATTTTTATGGAGATATAGTAGAGACCAATGAAACATTCTAAACGTTGAAATAAAAACCATCAAGAAACCCCTGGTGTATGATGAAAGCATGTGAAAGACATGAGACAGGACCCAGTAAATTTTAGCTACAATGTAAAACATTGTATTAAAGCAACTAATAGTTAAAAGGATTAAATAACTACATTAATTTTATTATGGTGCCATTTTCCAGTTGAGCATTTAAGATTCTAATGAATAGAAATGTCAAAGAAATTTTAAATGTTCATTAAAAGAGACACAAATGACTAACAGAAACCATAAAATATTCTATTTCATATCAATTTAATGCGAAATGATGAATTAATATCTGCAGACAATTTGGGGGGTTTTTCAAAATATAAATGAGTATGTTTGTAATTTGTGAATGATATGAAATGGAAAACGATATGAGTTTTTTAATAAAGGAAATTTTAACAAATAAACTAAAATATTTTAAACAATTTCTCGGTATTTTAACTTTTAGTTACTATTAAACTTTTTATTTAAAACTTTAGTAGTTCTCTGGAAAAACTCATAAAAAAAAATTTGATATGCGTTTTGTTTTATTTTTTAGGACTATAATTTCTAAATTAACTTTACATGTTTTTTATTGGAAATTATAATTTATTTTAAGTTTACTAGCCTTTATAGTCATGTAAAGTAAAAAAGCTTCGTGCGGAATGTTGAAAGCTTTCGCAAATATAAACATTTCGTAAAGAGTTTTTAACATCTTTAGCGAAATTAGAACATGTATAAACCAATCAAAGTTTCATATAGAAAGCCCAAGCTTTCATATAAAATACAAAAGTCTTAATTAAGAAAGCTCAAGCTTTCATATAGAAAGCTAAAACTTTTATATAAAAAGCTAAGATTTCATACAGAAAGCCAAAGCTTTAATATAAAAACCAGAGCTTTCATATGGAAAGCCAAAGCTTCCATAAAAATCTTTCACATAAAGTTAGGACATTTATGAACAAATAAGCTTTTATACAGAATGCCAAAGCTTTCATATAGAACAAAGCTTTCTTATAAAAGGTCAAAGTCTTCACATAAAAAGCCAGAATTTCAATATAAAAAAAGCCAACTCATTTATATAAAAAGCTAAGCTTTTTACTAAAGCTTTACTAAAGCTAAACATTTCAAATATAAATGCTCAAGCTTTGAAATATAAATCCATAACTTTGATATAGAAAACCAAAGGATTCGTGCAAAAAACTAGAGCTTTCATATTAAAAGCTTTTACATAAAAAGCCAGAAATATTATATAAAAAGTTAAAACATTCTTATAAAAAGCCAAACTATACCGAAACCTAAATATTTCACATAGAAATGCTAAAGCTTTCATATAGAAATCCGAAACTTTCATATAGAAAACTAAATATTTCAAATAGAAATGCTAAAGCTTTCAAATATAAATCCTAAAATTTCATATAGAAAACTAAAGGGTTCATGCAGAAAACAGGAGCTTTCATATTAAAAGCTTTTACACAAAAAGCCAGAAATATTATATAAAAAGCCACAACATTCTTATAAAAAGCCAAACTATACCGAAACCTAAATATTTCACATAGAAATGCTAAAGCTTTTATATAGAAATCCGAAACTTTCATATAGAAAACCAAAGGATTCATATAGAAAACCAGAGCTTTCATATAGAAAGCCTAAACTTCCATATTTCAAATATGAAAACTAAATATTTCATATATGTACATAGAAAGCTAAAGCTTTCATATAAAATATTAAAGCTTTCGCTTAGAACGTTAAAGCTTTTATACGAAATTTCATAGAAAAGGCTAAGTTTTCATAATGAAAGATAAAGCTCTAAGCTAGAGCTTTATTACAGATTTTTTTAATCTAAACCAAAAAAACAAATATTTTCACTACCATAAGAGCTTTTCATCGTACTTAAATATATGAACGACTTTTTTGTTGTTTCTTTTTTTGAAAGTAATAAAGTTTCGAATCTCTGCTGTCCAGTTTTTCATATATAAAATTTATTTCCTGCCATTTACCAACACGCACAACCCGAATTCATGCAATTCCTCCTTTTTTTTTTCCCGAAATTACTTAATTTTTTTATATTTTATTTCTGGCATTCACAAGTTCTTTGCTCTGGTTTCATGTTTATTAAAATTTTGTTATTTCAGTTGTTCCTAGAGCTTTTGTTAGAGAAGCTTTTGGTTTCATGTTCATACTCGAAACAATTGCTTTTTATGATGTTGCATAAAAACGCACATTCTGAAAAAATGAAAATTCCCTAGAAACCCCCCTAAAAAACACTCAAACGAGAAACTTATGGTTACACAAATAGGACCTGAAAAAGTAAAAAATTCTATGAAAATAAACCAATTACACAGTGAAACAAAATTACAAGGTGTACCATAGAAAAGGAAGAGCTTCCTATATGACATAAGCAAGACATTTCTTTAGAAAAGTCAACGATAGGAAGACATTTATATATAAAAGTTGAAGATAGTAAGACATTTTTAAAGAAAAGTTGACAATAGAAAGACATTTCTATAGAAAAGTTGACGATAGGAAGATATTTCTATAGAAAAGTTGACGATAGGAAGATATTTCTATAGAAAAGTTGACGATAGGAAGATATTTCTATAGAAAAGTTAACGATAGGAAGATATTTCTATAGAAATGTTGACGATAGGAAGATATTTCTATAGAAAAGTTGACGATAGGAAGACATTTCTATAGAAAAGTTGACGATAGGAAGACATTTCTATAGAAAAGTTGACGATAGGAAGACATTTCTATAGAAAAGTTGACGATAAGAAGACATTTCTACAGAAAAGTTGACGATAAGAAGACATTTCTACAGAAAAGTTGACGATAGGAAGACTTTTCTATAGAAAAGTTGACGTTCGGAAGACATTTCTATAGAAAAGTTGACGTAAGGAAGACATTTCTATAGAAAAGTTGACGTTAGGAAGACATTTCTATAGAAAAGTTGACGTTAGGAAGACATTTCTATAGAAAAGTGACGTTAGGAAGACATTTCTATAGAAAAGTTGACGTTAGGAAGACATTTCTATAGAAAAGTTGACGTTAGGAAGACATTTCTATAGAAAAGTTGACGTTAGGAAGACATTTCTATAGAAAAGTTGACGTTAGGAAGACATTTCTATAGAAAAGTTGACGTTAGGAAGACATTTCTATAGAAAAGTTGACGTAAGGAAGACATTTCTATAGAAAAGTTGACGTTAGGAAGACATTTCTATAGAAAAGTTGACGTTAGGTAGACATTTCTATAGAAAAGTTTACGTTAGGAAGACATTTCTATAGAAAAGTTGACGTTAGGAAGACATTTCTATGGAAAAGTTGACGTTAGGAAGACATTTCTATAGAAAAGTTGACGTTAGGAAGACATTTCTATAGAAAAGTTGACGTTAGGAAGACATTTCTATAGAAAAGTAGACGTTAGGAAGACATTTCTATAGAAAAGTTGACGTTAGGAGACATTTCTATAGAAAAGTTGACGTTAGGAAGACATTTCTATAGAAAAGTTGACGTTAAGAAGACATTTCTATAGAAAAGTTGACGTTAGGAAGACATTTATATATAAAAGTTGACGTTAGGAAGACATTTCTATAGAAAAGTTGACGTTAGGAAGACATTTCTATAGAAAAGTTGACGTTAGGAAGACATTTCTATAGAAAAGTTGACGTTAGGAAGACATTTCTATAGAAAAGTTGACGTTAGGAAGACATTTCTATAGAAAAGTTGACATTAGGAAGACATTTCTATAGAAAAGTTGACGTTAGGAAGACATTTCTATACAAAAATTGACGTTAGGAAGACATTTCTATAGAAAAGTTGACGTTAGGAAGACATTTCTATAGAAAAGTTGACATTAGGAAGAAATTTCTATAGAAAAGTTGACGTTAGGAAGACATTTCTATAGAAAAGTTGACGTTAGGAAGACATTGACGATAGGAAGACTTTGCTATAGAAAAGTTGACGATAGGAAGACTTTGCTATAGAAAAGTTGACAATAGGAAGACTTTGCTATAGAAAAGTTGACGATAGGAAGACTTTGCTATAGAAAAGTTGACGATAGGAAGACTTTGCTATAGAAAAGTTGACGATAGGAAGACTTTGCGATAGAAAAGTTGACGATAGGAAGACTTTGCTATAGAAAAGGTGACTGACAATATATTTTATGTAGCTCTGTGTAGTTGTAATGAGTATATAAAGAATCCAAAACAAGTATCCACCATTAGCCAAAAACATAAAAAACACTCCAAAGGCAATCATCCAACTAATCAAGTAAATGCATTTTACCTTCTCACTCCCCCGACACTTGAAAGGAACTAGGATTTATGTCCGAACTAAGGAGTAAAGATCCTTTTATTACGTGTGTAAGGACTCGTGTATGTTGAAGTAAATCATAGGATTTTATGTTCCTTTTCTTCTTTTTTTTAAACTAAATACAACAGAGAAATAATGAATTGCCTGACCAAACTCATTTCGTAAATTATAAAAAATTTACAGGAAAATTTCATTAAAGGAAAAAAATTGTTTATTTGCTGACCAAAAAAGTTGTTGTTTTGTTGGTTGGCATGAGAATACTTTTTTCATATTTTATGTTTTGTGTAATCTACTCATGTTACACTTGATGATGTCTATTAAAAATTTTTCTACAAGGTAATTTTTTTGTTGTTGCTAAGGAAAGGGTAACACATAATTTATGGACATTTTAATTTTTCTAAACAGAATTTTAAATGGATTTTTTTGAAATTAAATTGGAGCAATTTTATATGTTGTTTAAATAAATGTCCTTTAAGGGCACTAGGCAACAAACAAAAATATGAAAAAACACAAAATTTTTCTATAGAAAATTAAAAAAAAAACAAATTTATAGAAAGATTTTTTTAACAAAAAATTTTCTATAGAAAGATTTTTTTAATAAAAAATTTTTTATAGAAACATTTTTTAACAAACAATTTTCTATAGAAACATCTTTTTAACGAAAAATTTTCTACAGAAAAATTTTTTTAACGAAAAATTTTCTACAGAAAAATTTTTTCAACGAAAAATTTTCTACAGAAAAATTTTTTCAACGAAAAATTTTCTATAGAAAAATTTTTTCAACGAAAAATTTTCTATAGAAAAATTTTTTTAACGAAAAATTTTCTATAGAAAAATTTTTTTAACGAAAAATTTTCTATAGAAAAATTTTTTTAACGAAAAATTTTCTATAGAAAAAATTTTTTAACGAAAAATTTTCTATAGAAAAATTTTTTTAACGAAAAATTTTCTATAGAAAAATTTTTTTAACAAAAAATTTTCTATAGAAAAATTTTTTTAACGAAAAATTTTCAATAGAAAAATTTTTTTAACGAAAAATTTTCTATAGAAAAATTTTTTTAACGAAAAATTTTCTATAAATAATTGTTTTAACGAAAAATTTTCTATAGAAAATTTTTTTTAACGAAAAATTTTCTATAGAAAATTTTTTTTAACGAAAAATTTTCTATAGAAAATTTTTTTTAACGAAAAATTTTCTATAGAAAATTTTTTTTAACGAAAAATTTTCTATAGAAAATTTTTTTTAACGAAAAATTTTCTATAGAAAATTTTTTTTAACGAAAAATTTTTTTAACGAAAAATTTTCTATAGAAAATTTTTTTTAACGAAAAATTTTCTATAGAAAATTTTTTTTAACGAAAAATTTTCTATAGAAAATTTTTTTTAACGAAAAATTTTCTATAGAAAATTTTTTTTAACGAAAAAATTTCTATAGAAAATTTTTTTTAACGAAAAATTTTCTATAGAAAAATTTTTTTAACGAAAAATTTTCTATAGAAAAATTTTTTCAACGAAAAATTTTCTATAGAAAAATTTTTTTAACGAAAAATTTTCTATAGAAAAATTTTTTTAACGAAAAATTTTCTATAGAAAAATTTTTTTAACGAAAAATTTTCTATAGAAAAATTTTTTTAACGAAAAATTTTCTATAGAAAAAATTTTTTAACGAAAAATTTTATAAAGAAAATTTTTTTTAACGAAAAATTTTCTATAGAAAAATTTTTTTAACGAAAAATTTTCTATAGAAAAATTTTTTTAACGAAAAATTTTCTATAGAAAAATTTTTTCAACGAAAAATTTTTTATAGAAAAATTTTTTAACGAAAAATTTTTTATACAAAAATTTTTTGTTAAAAAAATTTTTTTATAGAAAAATTTTTTAACGAAAAAATTTTTGTATAAGAATTTTTTTAACAAGAAATTTTTTGTATTAAAATTTTTTTTACCACAAAATGTTCTTCAGCTTTCCTATAGAAATGTCTTCCTATCGTCAAATTTTGTATAGAAATGTCTTCCTTTTGTCACTTTTTCTGTAGAAATGCCTTCCTATCGTCAACTCTTCTATAGAAATGTCTTCCTATCGTTGACTTTTCTATAGAGATGTCTTCCTATCGTCAACTTTTCTATAGAAATGTCTTCCTATCGTCAACTTTTCTATAGAAATGTCTTCCTATCGTCATCTTTTCTATAGAAATGTCTTCCTATCGTCAACTTTTCTATAGGAATGTCTTCCTATCGTCAACTTTTCTATAGAAATGTCTTCCTATCGTCAACTTTTCTATAGAAATGTCTTCCTATCGTCAACTTTTCTATAGAAATGTCTTCCTATCGTCATCTTTTCTATAGAAATGTCTTCCTATCGTCAACTTTTCTATAGGAATGTCTTCCTATCGTCAACTTTTCTATAGAAATGTCTTCCTATCGTCAACTTTTCTATAGAAATGTCTTCCTATCGTCAACTTTTCTATAGAAATGTCTTCCTATCGTCAACTTTTCTATAGAAATATCTTCCTATCGTCAACTTTTCTATAGAAATGTCTTAATATCGTCAACTTTTCTATAGAAATGTCTTCCTATCGTCAACTTTTCTATAGAAATGTCTTACTATCGTCAACTTTTCTATAGAAATGTCTTCCTATCGTCAACTTTTCTATAGAAATGTCTTCCTATCGTCAACTTTTCTATAGAAATATCTTCCTATCGTCAACTTTTCTATAGAAATGTCTTAATATCGTCAACTTTTCTATAGAAATGTCTTCCTATCGTCAACTTTTCTATAGAAATGTCTTACTATCGTCAACTTTTCTATAGAAATGTCTTCCTATCGTCAACTTTTCTATAGAAATGTCTTCCTATCGTCAACTTTTCTATAGAAATATCTTCCTATCGTCAACTTTTCTATAGAAATGTATTTATAGCGTCAACTTTTCTATAGAAATGTCTTGCTATCGTCAACTTTTTCGTAGAAATGGGTTCCTATCGTCAACTTTTCTTTTGCATTTTCAATTTTTGGCAAAAATTTTCTTATAAAATTTTTTTACTGACTTTAACCGATTTTATTGTTGTAATAATTTCTACATTTTGTAAACTATAAATCCTTATTATTTTTACCAAAAACATCTAAATGCATTTTACAAAACAAAAACCCCATTATTGGGCTCCTTGAGGACATGTTATGAGTCAGCATGAACCAAATTAATGTATTCAAAAGAAAATTTTTATTTAGATCAAAAACTCCCCAAAGTACAAACAAAAAAATAAAACAACTTTAGGTTTTAATTCTAAAAAAAATGTAAAAAATGTTTTAAAAAAATAAAATGTTAAAAAAGTTTAAATTTGTGAACGAGAAAATTTAAGTTTGATTGACGGACTGAGCGACTGACATGTATATTTGTTTTTTATTTTATATTTTGTAGCTGCGTAATGGAAAAAAATGTTCATGGAAAATTTGTTATTCTTAAATTCTCTAAAGATGAATAACATTTTTTTTTGCAAACCTAAAAAGTCAAAAACAAATACTTATTTTAGAAATGGAACAGCAAAAATCAAAGTCATCGTTTTTAAAGTGATGAGCAGGAAATTTGACAAAAAGGTTATGTTATCCTGTGTTTTTTGGTATCTGGCTACAGCATTCGATATCGATAGAAATGTAAGATATTTTAGAAACTTTTGTGTAGCATACTTTTAGGATAATCTAAATAATATATAACATATAAAGTTCTCTACATTGTAACTTATTTTTTAAAATTTTCCTGAAAGGAAAAGAATTTCTTTTAAACTTATTGTTTTGACAAACAAACGGATATGCTTCAAATCCAAACTTTATTAAACTTTAAGCAAAATAAATTATTTTGGAAATCCCTAAGGTATGTTACACAATTTTTGCCTAAAAATCTGAGTTTTCGATCGAACTCGAATGTGGCGATTTGGCCCCTGTTAATCCTCTATTATAGCTTATAGTACGCAAAGGTCTCTCTTCAAAGATCCTTAAATCGAAGTCCTTTATAAATGCCCTCCTGTTAAAACATAAAAAATGATATATATTTCTATAATGACAGGATAATGATGACGAGAAAAAGGAGTTAAACAGTTTTTGTATTTAAAAACAAACATGACAAGTAAATTTGTTTACATGATAAAAAAAAAACTCATATGCATGAAAGTCAGTCAGTCATAGTCAGGATATGCTCAGAGCTGTAAAAGAAGAAATTCATAAAATTTAGAAATTGTTCAATATTTGGAAAATCTAAAAATTATTTGCTAGTTTTTGCCAAATGGTATCAGTGTCTCTATATTGATCATTTGCGGCAGCGGGGTAACATGGGGACATGGAACCTAAGGACAACTGTGGTCCGATTGTCACGCTTATCGGTTTATGATTATCTGTGCAAAAATTTCTGCAGATTTAAAGGCGTTTTTGTGATTTGCGAGGTATTTAAATGACTTTTGTGGGTTGTTAGACTTATATCTATATGCGTTACAAACATGATCCCAAAGCCAATATACATACCCTTTCCACTTATGGTGTTGAAGGGTATCAAAAAAAGCTCAGTTACTAAGAAAAAGACTTTAACAAACTTTTGTTAAACAATCTAAGGGAATACTTTTTTGTATGTACAATTAATTTTTTATCTTAAAAGTGTTTCGTACTTGGAAATTATTTACATGAAACATTACAGACTTCTTTTCTTTTAAAATTTTAATTAATTTATTTCTGTTTATTGCAGGTGAGTTGAAGATTTAATGAAGATTCCCCAATAATTTATGGTGTAAGTAATTTATTAAAAATTCTTAAACATTTTTTTTTTAATTTTTGAACAAATTCTTTCTAACGTGCTTTATATGACTAATGCACAATGGGACAAAACAAGAAATTTTTTTGATTTTTTTTAAATGCTAGGTCTTGGAAATTTTACGAAAATTGATTATTTATAGGAAATTGTTCTAACATTTTTCTATATATAGGAAATTTTTCGAAAACTTACTATTTATAGGAAATTTTTCGAAAATTTACTAATTATAGGAAATTTTTCGAAAATTTACAATTTATAGGAAATTTTTCAAAAAATTACTATTTATAGGAAATTTTTCGAAAGTTGACGAATTTTGACTATTATTTTCGAAAACTGACTATTTTCGAAAATTGACTAATTTCGAATAATGACTATTATCATAGGAAGTTTTTCGAAAATTTACTATTTTTATAGGAAATTTTTCGAAAATTACTATTTTTATAGGAAATTTTTCGAAAATTTACTATTTTTATAGGAAATTTTTCGAAAATTGACTATTTATAGGAAATTTTTCGAAAAGTTACTATTTATAGGAAATTTTTCGAAAATTTACTATTTTTATAGGAAATTTTTCAAAAATTTACTATTTTTACAGGTAATTTTTCAGAAATTTCCTATTTTTATAGAAAATTTTTCGAAAATTTACTATTTGTATAGGAAATTTTTCGAAAATTTATTATTTTTATAGGAAATTTTTCGAAAATTGACTATTTTTATAGGAAATTTTCAAAAAATTTACTATTTTTATAGAAAAATCTTCAAAAATTTACTATTTTTATAGGAAATTTTTCGAAAATTTACTATTTTTATAGGATATTTTTCAAAAATTTACTATTTTTACAGGAAATTTTTCAGAAATTTCCTATTTTTATAGAAAATTTTTCGAAAATTTACTATTTGTATAGGAAATTTTTCGAAAATTTATTATTTTTATAGGAAATTTTTCGAAAACTTACTATTTTTATAGGAAATTTTTCGAAAATTTACTACTTTTATAGGAAATTTTTCGAAAATTTACTATTTTTATAGGAAATTTTTCGAAAATTTTCTATATATAGGAAATTTTTCGAAAATTTACTATTTATAGTAAATTTTCAAAAATTTAATAGTTTTATAGGAAATTTTTTGAAAATTTACATTTATAGGAAATTTTTAGAAAATTTAGTATTTATAGGAATTTTTTCGAAAATTTACTATTTATAGGAAGTTTTTCGAAAATTTACTATTTTTATAGGAAATTTTTCGAAAATTACTATTTTTATAGGAAATTTTTCGAAAATTTACTATTTTTATAGGAAATTTTTCGAAAATTACTATTTTTATAGGAAATTTCTCGAAAATTTACTATTTTTATAGGAAATTTTTCGAAAATTACTATTTTTATAGGAAATTTTTCGAAAATTTACTATTTTTATAGAAAATTTTTCGAAAATTACTATTTTTATAGGAAATTTTTCGAAAATTTACTATTTTTATAGGAAATTTTTCGAAAATTACTATTTTTATAGGAAATTTTTCGAAAATTTACTATTTTTATAGGAAATTTTTCGAAAATTTACTAATTATAGGAAATTTTTCGAAAATTTACAATTTATAGGAAATTTTTCAAAAAATTACTATTTATAGGAAATTTTTCGAAAGTTGACGAATTTTGACTATTATTTTCGAAAACTGACTATTTTCGAAAATTGACTAATTTCGAATAATGACTATTATCATAGGAAGTTTTTCGAAAATTTACTATTTTTATAGGAAATTTTTCGAAAATTTACTATTTTTATAGGAAATTTTTCGAAAATTGACTATTTATAGGAAATTTTTCGAAAAGTTACTATTTATAGGAAATTTTTCGAAAATTTACTATTTTTATAGGAAATTTTTCAAAAATTTACTATTTTTACAGGTAATTTTTCAGAAATTTCCTATTTTTATAGAAAATTTTTCGAAAATTTACTATTTGTATAGGAAATTTTTCGAAAATTTATTATTTTTATAGGAAATTTTTCGAAAATTGACTATTTTTATAGGAAATTTTCAAAAAATTTACTATTTTTATAGAAAAATCTTCAAAAATTTACTATTTTTATAGGAAATTTTTCGAAAATTACTATTTTTATAGGAAATTTTTCGAAAATTTACTATTTTTATAGGAAATTTTTCGAAAATTACTATTTTTATAGGAAATTTTTCGAAAATTTACTATTTTTATAGGAAATTTTTCGAAAATTACTATTTTTATAGGAAATTTTTCGAAAATTTACTATTTTTATAGAAAATTTTTCGAAAATTACTATTTTTATAGGAAATTTTTCGAAAATTTACTATTTTTATAGGAAATTTTTCAAAAATTTACTATTTTTACAGGTAATTTTTCAGAAATTTCCTATTTTTATAGAAAATTTTTCGAAAATTTACTATTTGTATAGGAAATTTTTCGAAAATTTATTATTTTTATAGGAAATTTTTCGAAAATTGACTATTTTTATAGGAAATTTTCAAAAAATTTACTATTTTTATAGAAAAATCTTCAAAAATTTACTATTTTTATAGGAAATTTTTCGAAAATTACTATTTTTATAGGAAATTTTTCGAAAATTTACTATTTTTATAGGAAATTTTTCGAAAATTACTATTTTTATAGGAAATTTTTCGAAAATTTACTATTTTTATAGGAAATTTTTCGAAAATTACTATTTTTATAGGAAATTTTTCGAAAATTTACTATTTTTATAGAAAATTTTTCGAAAATTACTATTTTTATAGGAAATTTTTCGAAAATTTACTATTTTTATAGGAAATTTTTCAAAAATTTACTATTTTTACAGGTAATTTTTCAGAAATTTCCTATTTTTATAGAAAATTTTTCGAAAATTTACTATTTGTATAGGAAATTTTTCGAAAATTTATTATTTTTATAGGAAATTTTTCGAAAATTGACTATTTTTATAGGAAATTTTCAAAAAATTTACTATTTTTATAGAAAAATCTTCAAAAATTTACTATTTTTATAGGAAATTTTTCGAAAATTACTATTTTTATAGGAAATTTTTCGAAAATTTACTATTTTTATAGGAAATTTTTCGAAAATTACTATTTTTATAGGAAATTTTTCGAAAATTTACTATTTTTATAGGAAATTTTTCGAAAATTACTATTTTTATAGGAAATTTTTCGAAAATTTACTATTTTTATAGAAAATTTTTCGAAAATTACTATTTTTATAGGAAATTTTTCGAAAATTTACTATTTTTATAGGAAATTTTTCGAAAATTACTATTTTTATAGGAAATTTTTCGAAAATTTACTATTTTTATAGGAAATTTTTCGAAAATTTACTAATTATAGGAAATTTTTCGAAAATTTACAATTTATAGGAAATTTTTCAAAAAATTACTATTTATAGGAAATTTTTCGAAAGTTGACGAATTTTGACTATTATTTTCGAAAACTGACTATTTTCGAAAATTGACTAATTTCGAATAATGACTATTATCATAGGAAGTTTTTCGAAAATTTACTATTTTTATAGGAAATTTTTCGAAAATTTACTATTTTTATAGGAAATTTTTCGAAAATTGACTATTTATAGGAAATTTTTCGAAAAGTTACTATTTATAGGAAATTTTTCGAAAATTTACTATTTTTATAGGAAATTTTTCAAAAATTTACTATTTTTACAGGTAATTTTTCAGAAATTTCCTATTTTTATAGAAAATTTTTCGAAAATTTACTATTTGTATAGGAAATTTTTCGAAAATTTATTATTTTTATAGGAAATTTTTCGAAAATTGACTATTTTTATAGGAAATTTTCAAAAAATTTACTATTTTTATAGAAAAATCTTCAAAAATTTACTATTTTTATAGGAAATTTTTCGAAAATTTACTATTTTTATAGGATATTTTTCAAAAATTTACTATTTTTACAGGAAATTTTTCAGAAATTTCCTATTTTTATAGAAAATTTTTCGAAAATTTACTATTTGTATAGGAAATTTTTCGAAAATTTATTATTTTTATAGGAAATTTTTCGAAAACTTACTATTTTTATAGGAAATTTTTCGAAAATTTACTACTTTTATAGGAAATTTTTCGAAAATTTACTATTTTTATAGGAAATTTTTCGAAAATTTTCTATATATAGGAAATTTTTCGAAAATTTACTATTTATAGTAAATTTTCAAAAATTTAATAGTTTTATAGGAAATTTTTTGAAAATTTACATTTATAGGAAATTTTTAGAAAATTTAGTATTTATAGGAATTTTTTCGAAAATTTACTATTTATAGGAAGTTTTTCGAAAATTTACTATTTATAGGAAATTTTTCGAAAATTTACTATTTTTATAGGAAATTTTTCGAAAATTTACTATTTTTATAGGAAATTTTTCGAAAATTACTATTTTTATAGGAAATTTTTCGAAAATTTACTATTTTTATAGGAAATTTTTCGAAAATTACTATTTTTATAGGAAATTTTTCGAAAATTTACTATTTTTATAGGAAATTTTTCGAAAATTACTATTTTTATAGGAAATTTTTCGAAAATTTACTATTTTTATAGAAAATTTTTCAAAAATTACTATTTTTATAGGAAATTTTTCGAAAATTTACTATTTTTATAGGAAATTTTTCGAAAATTACTATTTTTATAGGAAATTTTTCGAAAATTTACTATTTTTATAGGAAATTTTTCGAAAATTACTATTTTTATAGGAAATTTTTCGAAAATTTACTATTTTTATAGGAAATTTTTCGAAAATTGACTATTTATAGGAAATTTTTCGAAAAGTTACTATTTATAGGAAATTTTTCGAAAATTTACTATTTTTATAGGAAATTTTTCAAACATTTACTATTTTTACAGGAAATTTTTCAGAAATTTCCTATTTTTATAGAAAATTTTTCGAAAATTTACTATTTGTATAGGAAATTTTTCGAAAATTTATTATTTTTATAGGAAATTTTTCGAAAATTGACTATTTTTATAGGAAATTTTCAAAAAATTTACTATTTTTATAGAAAAATCTTCAAAAATTTACTATTTTTATAGGAAATTTTTCGAAAATTTACTATTTTTATAGGATATTTTTCAAAAATTTACTATTTTTATAGGATATTTTTCAAAAATTTACTATTTTTACAGGAAATTTTTCAGAAATTTCCTATTTTTATAGAAAATTTTTCGAAAATTTACTATTTGTTTAGGAAATTTTTCGAAAATTTATTATTTTTATAGGAAATTTTTCGAAAACTTACTATTTTTATAGGAAATTTTTCGAAAATTTACCACTTTTATAGGAAATTTTTCGAAAATTTACTATTTTTATAGGAAATTTTTCGAAAATTTTCTATATATAGGAAATTTTTCGAAAATTTACTATTTATAGTAAATTTTCAAAAATTTAATAGTTTTATAGGAAATTTTTTGAAAATTTACATTTATAGGAAATTTTTAGAAAATTTAGTATTTATAGGAATTTTTTCGAAAATTTACTATTTATAGGAAGTTTTTCGAAAATTTACTATTTATAGGAAATTTTTCGAAAATTTACTATTTTTATAGGAAATTTTTCGAAAATTTACTATTTTTATAGGAAATTTTTCGAAAATTTACTATTTTTATAGGAAATTTTTTGAAAATTTACTATTTTGATAGGAAATTTTTTGAAAATTTACTATTTTTATAGGAAATTTTTCGAAAATTTTCTATATATAGGAAATTTTTCGAAAATTTACTATTTATAGTAAATTTTCAAAAATTTAATAGTTTTATAGGAAATTTTTAGAAAATTTAGTATTTATAGGAATTTTTTCGAAAATTTACTATTTATAGGAAGTTTTTCGAAAATTTACTATTTATAGGAAATTTTTCGAAAATTTACTATTTTTATAGGAAATTTTTCGAAAATTTACTATTTTTATAGGAAATTTTTCGAAAATTTACTATTTTTATAGGAAGTTTTTCGAAAATTTACTATTTTTATAGGAAATTTTTTGAAAATTTACTATTTTTATAGGAAATTTTTCGAAAATTTACTATTTTTATAGGAAATTTTTCGAAAATTTACTATTTTTATAGGAAATTTTTCGAAAATTTACTATTTTTATAGGAAATTTTTCGAAAATTTACTATTTTTATAGGAAATTTTTCGAAAATTTACTATTTTTATAGAAAATTTTTCGAAAATTTACTATTTTTATAGGAAATTTTTCGAAAATTTACTACTTTTATAGGAAATTTTTCAAAAGTTTACTATTTTTATAGGAAATTTTTCAAAAGTTTACTACTTTTATAGGAAATTTTTCAAAAATTTACTATTTTTATAGGAAATTTTTCAAAAATTTACTATTTTTATAGGAAATTTTTCAAAAATTTACTATTTTTATAATAAATTTTTTGAAAATTTAATATTTTTATAGGAAATAATTAGACTTATTAAGTCCTTCGATGAAAGATATAATTAAGACCAACGATTAATTATAAAGTGCTACTATAAAAGGTCTAATACAATTGAATTTTTGTATTTACAAAACCAATTAAAAATTATTTAAAGTTATCATTTTTTAATGCCCCATTGTGCAATGCAAAAAATTCATAAAAAAAAGTCCAAAAACAAAATGTTAATCTTTGTCCACAATCATGAAGTATACAAATGATGTCGGTATGTATACTCGTATGAATGTGTTCAACACACCTCTTTCTCCTACTCGTGTTACCCGCCTGCATGTTCATTACCCTCATGTCTGAGTCAGAAACTTTATGAATATGTCAAAATTTTTCAAACTTGGAAACCGTGAGTGAGTTTTTTCACAGACGAAGAACCTCCTCTGTCGCCTGTTTTTTCCACAACATCAAAAAATTTTATGTTTTCCATGATTTGTTTTTAATAAAAAAAACTTTTAGCATAAAAAATGAAAATGTTATCTTGTTTATATCGTTATTAACATAAATAAGTTTGTTTTCTATAGAATTTTACATTATTCATACGTTGTGTGAGGATTTGACATAAGTCACTTGTTTTGTTGTTCTTGACTGGCTTTAAGACTCAGACTCATTTATTCTACCACTAGTTGTTAGTAATTCATTTATTATTCGTTTGAGATAAAATTGAGGTTTCTACAATTATTTTATTTATAATGTCTTAGTGTCCTTTGAATTTTGAAATTAATTAGGACTATTTTTAGGATTTTTTTTTTTAAGAAATTGATATTCATTGATATTTCGAAAATTGATATTCATAGGCAATTTTTCGAAAATTGATTATTTTTAGGAAATTTTTCGAAAATTGACTATTTTTATAGGAAATTTTTTGAAAATTAACTATTTATAGTAAATTTTTCGAAAATTGACTATTTTTAGGAAATTTTTCGGAAATTGACTATTAATGGGAAACTTTTCGAAAATTGACTTTTTATAGAAAATTTTTCGAAAATTGACTATTTATAGGGAATTTTTCGAAAATTGACTATTTATAGGAAATTTTTTCGAAAATTGACTGTTTATAGGAAATTTTTCGAAAATTTACTATTTATAGGAAATTTTTCGAAATTTGACTATTTATAGGAAATTTTTCGAAAATTGACTATTTATAGGAAATTTTTCGAAAATTGACTATTTATAGGAAATTTTTCGAAAATTTACTATTTTTATAGGAAATTTTTTGAAAATTAACTATTTATAGTAAATTTTTCGAAAATTGACTATTTTTATGAAATTTTTCGGAAATTGACTATTAATGGGAAATTTTTCGAAAATTGACTTTTTATAGAAAATTTTTCGAAAATTGACTATTTATAGGGAATTTTTCGAAAATTGACTATTTATAGGAAATTTTTTCGAAAATTGACTGGTTATAGGAAATTTTTCGAAAATTGACTATTTATAGGAAATTTTTCGAAAATAGAATATTTATAGGAAATTTTTCGAAAATTGACTATTTATAGGAAATTTTTCGAAAATTGACTATTTATAGGAAATTTTTCGAAAATTGACTATTTTTATAGGAAATTTTTTGAAAATTAACTATTTATAGTAAATTTTTCGAAAATTGACTATTTTTATGAAATTTTTCGGAAATTGACTATTAATGGGAAATTTTTCGAAAATTGACTTTTTATAGAAAATTTTTCGAAAATTGACTATTTATAGGGAATTTTTCGAAAATTGACTATTTATAGGAAATTTTTTCGAAAATTGACTGTTTATAGGAAATTTTTCGAAAATTGACTGTTTATAGGAAATTTTTCGAAAATTGACTATTTATAGGAAATTTTTCGAAAATTTACTATTTATAGGAAATTTTTCGAAAATTGACTATTTATAGGAAATTTTTCGAAAATTGACTATTTATAGGAAATTTTTCGAAAATTGACTATTTATAGGAAATTTTTCGAAAATTGACTATTTATAGGAAATTTTTCGAAAATTGACTATTTAAAGGAAATTTTTCGAAAATTGACTATTTATAGGAAATTTTTCGAAAATTGACTATTTTTATAGGAAATTTTTTGAAAATTAACTATTTATAGTAAATTTTTCGAAAATTGACTATTTTTATGAAATTTTTCGGAAATTGACTATTAATGGGAAATTTTTCGAAAATTGACTTTTTATAGAAAATTTTTCGAAAATTGACTATTTATAGGGAATTTTTCGAAAATTGACTATTTATAGGAAATTTTTTCGAAAATTGACTGTTTATAGGAAATTTTTCGAAAATTGACTGTTTATAGGAAATTTTTCGAAAATTGACTATTTATAGGAAATTTTTCGAAAATTGACTATTTATAGGAAATTTTTCGAAAATTGACTATTTATAGGAAATTTTTCGAAAATTGACTATTTATAGGAAATTTTTCGAAATTTGACTATTTATAGGAAATTTTTCGAAAATTGACTATTTATAGGAAATTTTTCGAAAATTGAAAATTTATAGAAAATTTTTCGAAAATTGAAAATTTATAGGAAAATTTTCGAAAATTGAAAATTTATAGGAAATTTTTCGAAAATAGACTATTTATAGGAAATTTTTCGAAAATTTACTATTTATAGGAAATTTTTCAAAAATTTCCTATTTTTATAGGAAATTTTTCAAAAATTTCCTATTTTTATAGGAAATTTTTCAAAAATTTCCTATTTTTATAGGAAATTTTTCAAAAATTTCCTATTTTTATAGGAAATTTTTCAAAAATTTCCTATTTTTATAGGAAATTTTTCGAAAATGTACTATTTTTATAGGAAATTTTTCGAGAATGTACTATTCATATATATTTTCGAAAATTTTCTATTTTCATAGGAAATTTTTCGAAGACAATTTTGGTAGGAAATTTTTCGAAAATTTACTAATTTTGTAGCAAATTCTTCAAAACTTGACTGTTTTCATAGGAAATTCTTGACATATAAGAACTTAAGAAAAAATTAATAATGCTTCTCCTTTTTATAGTTTTTTTTTATCCTCAACAAGATTTTATTACCGTTGCATTAATTTCATAAGTACATTTCAATTCCATTGTCTTGTCGGGCAACAAAGAATAGACATTGCCGAAAAGACTATAAATAGTATTGGGCCAATACATAAACTTCAATATACCGGTATCGGGTGGAACATGAACATTTTGCATGACATAGGTACCCTCTTCCAAAGGGCACTTCAGACTCAAATTACCCATGCCTTTTTTGTTGAACAACATCATGGCCACATTATTAAATACCCGAATCCTCTTAACGGAACGCCAAAACTCGCATACCTTATAGGTGGAATTGTACAAGACCTTCTTCGGATCAACATTAGAACTACGACGGGCATCATTGTTGTATTGAACCAAAATCAAGTTCCACATGGGTACCGCCACCGATTTTCGGACATGGGTAACCGACGAAAGGGTTTGATTTTTGTGCAAAGACATAACGAACTTATAGTCGGGGGTGTCGGTGGTTATATACGAAAGCATTTTCAGCTGGTAGCAGTACTGGAAGGGAGTTGAGATGTTAAATGAAAAGTAAGAAAAAAGTCTTCATAACAAAACTTACCATCCAAATGCATGGCACTAGATTTGTTAATATAAATATGGCAATGCCAAAACGATACATTGCGAAAAAACTTCTTTATATGTCTAAAATTTTTTTTCAATAAATTTAAAATTTTAGAAAAATCTTCTCAAATCAAGGTCTACTAAACATTACAACTCATTTGTTTTAAAAGTAAAATTATTTATTTTTTTTATAATCACCTGCTAATGACTTTTTAATCACTTCAAAGTTTAGACGAGAAGAAAACATCTGCAATTAACAACCATGATAATTATTTAACCCACGCATACCCGCTGTTACCTAAAGACCCAATAACACAAGTTGTTATAGTTATAGGTTCAGTTCTAGTTCAGTTCTAGTTCAGTTCTTGTTCAGTTCTAGTTCAGTTCTAGTTCAGTTCTAGTTCAGTTCTAGTTCAGTTCTAGTTCAGTTCTAGTTCAGTTCTAGTTCAGTTCTAGTTCAGTTCTAGTTCAGTTCTAGTTCAGTTCTAGTTCAGTTCTAGTTCAGTTCTAGTTCAGTTCTAGTTCAGTTCTAGTTCAGTTCTAGTTCAGTTCTAGTTCAGTTCTAGTTCAGTTCTAGTTCAGTTCTAGTTCAGTTCTAGTTCAGTTCTAGTTCAGTTCTAGTTCAGTTCTAGTTCAGTTCTAGTTCAGTTCTAGTTCAGTTCTAGTTCAGTTCTAGTTCAGTTCTAGTTCAGTTCTAGTTCAGTTCTAGTTCAGTTCTAGTTCAGTTCTAGTTCAGTTCTAGTTCAGTTCTAGTTCAGTTCTAGTTCAGTTCTAGTTCAGTTCTAGTTCAGTTCTAGTTCAGTTCTAGTTCAGTTCTAGTTCAGTTCTAGTTCAGTTCTAGTTCAGTTCTAGTTCAGTTCTAGTTCAGTTCTAGTTCAGTTCTAGTTCAGTTCTAGTTCAGTTCTAGTTCAGTTCTAGTTCAGTTCTAGTTCAGTTCTAGTTCAGTTCTAGTTCAGTTCTAGTTCAGTTCTAGTTCAGTTCTAGTTCAGTTCTAGTTCAGTTCTAGTTCAGTTCTAGTTCAGTTCTAGTTCAGTTCTAGTTCAGTTCTAGTTCAGTTCTAGTTCAGTTCTAGTTCAGTTCTAGTTCAGTTCTAGTTCAGTTCTAGTTCAGTTCTAGTTCAGTTCTAGTTCAGTTCTAGTTCAGTTCTAGTTCAGTTCTAGTTCAGTTCTAGTTCAGTTCTAGTTCAGTTCTAGTTCAGTTCTAGTTCAGTTCTAGTTCAGTTCTAGTTCAGTTCTAGTTCAGTTCTAGTTCAGTTCTAGTTCAGTTCTAGTTCAGTTCTAGTTCAGTTCTAGTTCAGTTCTAGTTCAGTTCTAGTTCAGTTCTAGTTCAGTTCTAGTTCAGTTCTAGTTCAGTTCTAGTTCAGTTCTAGTTCAGTTCTAGTTCAGTTCTAGTTCAGTTCTAGTTCAGTTCTAGTTCAGTTCTAGTTCAGTTCTAGTTCAGTTCTAGTTCAGTTCTAGTTCAGTTCTAGTTCAGTTCTAGTTCAGTTCTAGTTCAGTTCTAGTTCAGTTCTAGTTCAGTTCTAGTTCAGTTCTAGTTCAGTTCTAGTTCAGTTCTAGTTCAGTTCTAGTTCAGTTCTAGTTCAGTTCTAGTTCAGTTCTAGTTCAGTTCTAGTTCAGTTCTAGTTCAGTTCTAGTTCAGTTCTAGTTCAGTTCTAGTTCAGTTCTAGTTCAGTTCTAGTTCAGTTCTAGTTCAGTTCTAGTTCAGTTCTAGTTCAGTTCTAGTTCAGTTCTAGTTCAGTTCTAGTTCAGTTCTAGTTCAGTTCTAGTTCAGTTCTAGTTCAGTTCTAGTTCAGTTCTAGTTCAGTTCTAGTTCAGTTCTAGTTCAGTTCTAGTTCAGTTCTAGTTCAGTTCTAGTTCAGTTCTAGTTCAGTTCTAGTTCAGTTCTAGTTCAGTTCTAGTTCAGTTCTAGTTCAGTTCTAGTTCAGTTCTAGTTCAGTTCTAGTTCAGTTCTAGTTCAGTTCTAGTTCAGTTCTAGTTCAGTTCTAGTTCAGTTCTAGTTCAGTTCTAGTTCAGTTCTAGTTCAGTTCTAGTTCAGTTCTAGTTCAGTTCTAGTTCAGTTCTAGTTCAGTTCTAGTTCAGTTCTAGTTCAGTTCTAGTTCAGTTCTAGTTCAGTTCTAGTTCAGTTCTAGTTCAGTTCTAGTTCAGTTCTAGTTCAGTTCTAGTTCAGTTCTAGTTCAGTTCTAGTTCAGTTCTAGTTCAGTTCTAGTTCAGTTCTAGTTCAGTTCTAGTTCAGTTCTAGTTCAGTTCTAGTTCAGTTCTAGTTCAGTTCTAGTTCAGTTCTAGTTCAGTTCTAGTTCAGTTCTAGTTCAGTTCTAGTTCAGTTCTAGTTCAGTTCTAGTTCAGTTCTAGTTCAGTTCTAGTTCAGTTCTAGTTCAGTTCTAGTTCAGTTCTAGTTCAGTTCTAGTTCAGTTCTAGTTCAGTTCTAGTTCAGTTCTAGTTCAGTTCTAGTTCAGTTCTAGTTCAGTTCTAGTTCAGTTCTAGTTCAGTTCTAGTTCAGTTCTAGTTCAGTTCTAGTTCAGTTCTAGTTCAGTTCTAGTTCAGTTCTAGTTCAGTTCTAGTTCAGTTCTAGTTCAGTTCTAGTTCAGTTCTAGTTCAGTTCTAGTTCAGTTCTAGTTCAGTTCTAGTTCAGTTCTAGTTCAGTTCTAGTTCAGTTCTAGTTCAGTTCTAGTTCAGTTCTAGTTCAGTTCTAGTTCAGTTCTAGTTCAGTTCTAGTTCAGTTCTAGTTCAGTTCTAGTTCAGTTCTAGTTCAGTTCTAGTTCAGTTCTAGTTCAGTTCTAGTTCAGTTCTAGTTCAGTTCTAGTTCAGTTCTAGTTCAGTTCTAGTTCAGTTCTAGTTCAGTTCTAGTTCAGTTCTAGTTCAGTTCTAGTTCAGTTCTAGTTCAGTTCTAGTTCAGTTCTAGTTCAGTTCTAGTTCAGTTCTAGTTCAGTTCTAGTTCAGTTCTAGTTCAGTTCTAGTTCAGTTCTAGTTCAGTTCTAGTTCAGTTCTAGTTCAGTTCTAGTTCAGTTCTAGTTCAGTTCTAGTTCAGTTCTAGTTCAGTTCTAGTTCAGTTCTAGTTCAGTTCTAGTTCAGTTCTAGTTCAGTTCTAGTTCAGTTCTAGTTCAGTTCTAGTTCAGTTCTAGTTCAGTTCTAGTTCAGTTCTAGTTCAGTTCTAGTTCAGTTCTAGTTCAGTTCTAGTTCAGTTCTAGTTCAGTTCTAGTTCAGTTCTAGTTCAGTTCTAGTTCAGTTCTAGTTCAGTTCTAGTTCAGTTCTAGTTCAGTTCTAGTTCAGTTCTAGTTCAGTTCTAGTTCAGTTCTAGTTCAGTTCTAGTTCAGTTCTAGTTCAGTTCTAGTTCAGTTCTAGTTCAGTTCTAGTTCAGTTCTAGTTCAGTTCTAGTTCAGTTCTAGTTCAGTTCTAGTTCAGTTCTAGTTCAGTTCTAGTTCAGTTCTAGTTCAGTTCTAGTTCAGTTCTAGTTCAGTTCTAGTTCAGTTCTAGTTCAGTTCTAGTTCAGTTCTAGTTCAGTTCTAGTTCAGTTCTAGTTCAGTTCTAGGTTGAGTCCAGATTAAGTTCTAGGTTGAGTTCTAGGTTAAGTTCTTGGTTGAGTTCTAGGTTGAGCTCTTGGTTGGGCAATAGGTTGGGCAATTTGAGTTCAAGCTTGAGTTCTAGGTTGAGTTCTTGGGTAAGTCCTAAGTTGAGTTCTAAATTTAATTAGGTTTATTACCGTTTTAAAGGTTTTTTTTTAACAGCTGGCCTTTCACCTCCATTTTTGCCACAATTTTCATTATGTACATATATAAATAATTGATTCATAAACATGTGCAATTTCTATTTTTAAACTGATTTATTCTAATAGATCATCTTTTTTGCTCATTTTGAATATTTTTAATTTTTAATAGAATTTTTTTTGTGGCAATATTTTGCAAATTTGTATTTAATGGGAACTAATTTTTAACCACAAAATATTATGGAGATTTTTTCCAAACAAATTGTTAGATAATTTATCATATGAATAGCAAAAACGATGGAGAAAATTATAAAATATAAAATGTAATATAAATCATTTTTAAATATTGCTTCAAAATGGAAAATTTTACATATTAATCAACTAGTCAGGGCTTTATGTGTTAAATGTCAAGGTTACATAAATTTAAATTTTTTGCTAATTTTTATGTTATAAAATAAAAACAAAATTGCACTTATCAAATAATTTCAATAAATTTTGAAAACTGTTTACATTTCTGTTAAAAATGATAACATTTGTAGTTAATAATAAACTTTTGTCTTCAAATTGATCGTTTTAAAATAAATACTTTTTATTTGGTAACCCCGTATTGTCAATGTGATCAAGTTCTTTAACACTTTGCAAAATATTTTGTTTTTCAGTATAAAACTTATTTGTTTTGTACAATTTTACAAATCAATTCTTTGTAATATCCGATAAGTTTCTTCAGATATAAATTTGTATAAAAAATATTTTTTTTTTAATTTTCCATGAAACTGACATTGTAAGAATTTATTTACATTCATATCAAAAAATAAATTTTAGACATTTTCATTTTCCAAGAGATTTAATACGAAATCACTTTTACCCAGAGGAACAAAAATATTTAAACTTTAACTGAGATAACAATGACAGACAGACAATGTCATCTACTCGTATATGATGAAAACTTATTGACACACGTGTCACTTAAATAAACTAATCGAAAGGGTAAATATTATCTGATATAGAAGTATTAGGGGTATTCGCTACTGCCAAACAAAACTGAATGATGAAAAGATTACAGTTAAACACAATTAATTAAATAAAATTAATCTGGTACAGTTGTCAGGGTAAAACTATTAAAATGCATTGTTGTATGCATAGAGTATATTGTTGGTGCTTCTATGGATCTATTTGTGAAAATTATTAAACCTACATAATTTAAGAAAAGTACCTGGTTGACCGAGGATCTTTAGGATAAGCATTTCAAGCAAATTTTAAAGTTTACAAATATTTTATTGTATAAAGCATTAGCCAAATAAATTATTTTATAGGAAAGACATCGCACACAAATATCCAATTAATTTTAAATCATTTTATTTATTTTGTCCGATCAACACATGATCAAATGCATAGTTTACAGTTCAATTCATTATGAATCTTAGAAGCTCTCGTCGGCTCAAGCGCAACAACTTTGTTAAAAATCATAGTATGACCAAATGCACAGTTTACGATTTAATTAACTTTGAGTAATTTTAAGTGGCGCCACCTGTCGGAAATCGGTCATACCAATTAAGAACCTTACGTCGGCTCATCCGCAGTAACTTTGTTAAAGATCACAGCATGATGGAATGTGCAGATTACGATTTAACTCACTTTGAGTAATTTTCAGTGGCGCCACCTGCTGGAAATTGGTCATACGGACTAAGAAACTTTCGTCGCCTCATGCGTAACAACTTTTTTTAAGATCGTAGCATGATTAAATACACAGTTTACGATTTAATTCACTTTGAGTAATTTCAGTGGCGCCACCTGTCGGTAAATGGTCACACTAACTAAAAAACCTTCGACGGCTCATGCGCTACAACTTTTCTTAAGATCATAGCATGATCAAATACACAGTTCACGATCTAAATCATTTTGAGTAATTTTCAGTGGCGCCATCTCTCGGAAATTAGTCATGTCAACTTAAAAACCTTCGCTGGCTCATGCGCAACAACTTTGCTGAAGAGCATAACATGATCAAATTCATAGTTTACTATCGTATAAAGCACATACAGACCGACAAACATTCATTTGTTTAAAAGTTATAACATTACCAATTTGTTCCCCTTTTTATCACCTAATCTTAAAAAAGTTCAATCTGCATATTAGGTACTTCTTTGGTACCAATTGAAATCAGTATATTTTTTAAAAACACAGTTAATATATCGTTCCTACTCATATTACTTTATGAGATTTTAAGTTATCATTTTGTCCCTTTTTTTACCCATTTTGAACCCCGAAATCAAAAAAGTACCTAATACGTGTTTAATATTTTTTTCACATTTATTGATTCTAGTACAAAGATAATTTCTGTATTCTTTGGTTTAAAAGATAAATGTGGGTTAAAAATAGTACCAAAAAAACTACTTTCACTACTTTTACTACTACTAAAATTATTGCTCGTTTAAAAATATAAGATAATGTAAATTTAAAAATATATATATATATATACATAATTTTTTTCTTTTTAGCTATTCAATGACAAGTATTGTCTTCAAAACTGGCTAATCATAGAGACAAGAATATGTCAAATTTCCATTTCCGTAATTTTAGTGACTCTCACTCCCTTGACAAATGCTGGGATTGTTATTATGAGTGAATAAATATATGTATATATGGAAGGATAGAACATACCTGAAGTAGACTCGTCTTTTGCTATAAATCAATATAGCTAATGATTAGCATGTGCCTATTTTTATGGGCTCAACATTTGGTTTTTTGTTTTTACATAAATGTTAAAGGGGACTAGAAATATTAGCATATTTTGAAGGTATTTTTGTTCTTAATACTCATACATATTTATGTACATACACATATGTACATACATATATTAGGGTGTTTCATTTTTACCAAATGTTTGTTTTTTATTTATAAAAAATTTCCCATACAAATAAGCAATTTTGGAAAAATTTGGTATAAGTAAGAAATTTTTGAAAAATTTCCTATCAAAATAAGAAATTTTTGAAAAAATGTTCTATGAAACTAAGAAATTTTTGAAAAAATTACTATACAAATAAGATTTTTTTTAAAAATTTCATATTAAAATAAGAAATTTTTGAAAATTTTTTTATAAAAATAAGAAATTTTTGAAAAAAATCCTTTTAACATATAAAATTTTTTTTTTTAATTTTCTATAAAAATAAGAATTTTTTGAAAAATTTCCTATACAAGTAAGAAATTTTTTTAAAACTTCATTTAAAAAAAGGAAATTTTTTAAAAACTTCCTATAAAAATAAGAAATTTTTGAAAATTTTCCTATAAAAATAAGAAATTTTTGAAAAAATTTTCTATAGAAATAAAAAATTTTTGAAAAATTTCCTATAAAAATAAGAAATTTTTAAAAAATTTTCTGTAAAAATAAGAAATTTTTTAAAAACTTCATTTAAAAAAAAAAAATTTTAAAACTTCCTATAAAAATAAGAAATTTTTGAAAACTTTCCTATAAAAATAAGAAATTTTTGAAAATTTTCCTATAAAAATAAGAAATTTTTGAAAAAATTCCTATAAAAATGAGAAATTTTTGAAAGTTTTCCTATAAAAATAAGAAATTTTTGAAAAATTTCCTTTAAAAATAAGAAATTTTTGAAAAATTTCCTATAAAAATAAGAAATTTTTGAAAAATTTCCTATCAACATAAGAAATTTTTTAAAAAATGTTCTATGAAACTAAGAAATTTTTGAAAAAATTACTATAAAAATAGGAAATTTTTTAAAAATTTCATATTCAAATAAGAAATTTTTGAAAATTTTTTATAAAAATAAGAAATTTTTGAAAAAAATCCTTTAAACATATAAAATTTTTTTTTTTAATTTTCTATAAAAATAAGAATTTTTTGAAAAATTTCCTATACAAATAAGAAACTTTTTAAAAACTTCATTTAAAAAAAGGAAATTTTTTAAAAACTTCCTATAAAAATAAGAAATTTTTGAAAAATTTTGAAAAATAAGAAATTTTTGAAAAATTTCCTTTAAAAATAAGAAATTTTTGAAAAATTTCCTATAAAAAAAGAAATTTTTAAAAAATTTCCTATAAAATTAAGAAATTTTTGAAAAATTTCCTATTAAAGTAAGAAATTTTTTAAAAATTTCCTAAAAAATTACATTTTTTAAAAATTTCCTATAAAAATGAGAAATTTTTGAAAAATTTCCTATAAAAATGAGAAATTTTTGAAAAATTTCCTATAAAAATAAGAAATTTTTGAAAAATTTCCTATAAAAATAAGAAATTTTTGAAAAATAAGAAATTTTTAAAAATTTTCTTGTAAAAAAGAACTTCTAGAAAGATTTTCTAAAAAAAATAAGAAATTCTTGAAAAATTTTCTATAAAAGCAAATTTCGGGAAATTTTCTATAGAAATAAAAAAGTTTAAAAATTTTCCTATAAAAAATTGTTGAAAAAATTCCTACAAAAAATAAGACATTTTGGAAAATTTTCTTAAAATAAGAACATTTTTTGAAAAATTTCCTATAAAAATAAGAAATTTTTGAAAAATTTCCTATAAAAATATGAAATTCTTGAAAAATTTCCTATAAAAATATGAAATTTTTGAAAAATTTCCTATAAAAATATGAAATTTTTGAAAAATTTCCTATAAAAATAAGAAATTTTTGAAAAATTTCCTATAAAAATAAGAAATTTTTGAAAAATTTCCTATAAAAATAAGAAATTTTTGAAAAATTTCCTATAAAAATAAGAAATTTTTGAAAAATTTCCTATAAAAATAAGAAATTTTTGAAAAATTTCCTATAAAAATAAGAAATTTTTGAAAAATTTCCTATCAAAATAAGAAATTTTTGAAAAATTTCCTATAAAAATAAAAAAATTTTGAAAAATTTCATACAAAAATAAATTTGAAAAATTTCCTGTAAAAAAAAAATTGTAGAAAAATTTTCTATAAAAAGAAATTTCGGGAAATTTTCTATAAAAATAAAAAATTTAAAAAAAAATTTCCTATTAAAAATTGTTGAAAAATTTCTACAAAAAATAAGTCATTTTTGAAAAATTTCTTATAAAAATAAAAACATTTTTTGAAAAATTTCCTATAAAAAAATGAAATTTTTGAAAAAAAAATGATTAAAAATAAGAAATTTTTTAAAAATTTTCTATAAAAATATGAAAAATAACTTCTTTGAAAAATTCCTATGAAAATAAGAAATTTTAGAAAAATTTCCTATAAAAATGAAAAAATTTGTATAAGCATTAGAAATTTTTGAAAAATTCCTTTAAAATAGGAAATTTGTGA
This sequence comes from Stomorhina lunata, assembly GCA_933228675.1. Lineage (NCBI taxonomy): Eukaryota > Metazoa > Arthropoda > Insecta > Diptera > Rhiniidae > Stomorhina > Stomorhina lunata. The sequence continues at coordinate 74,115,372 of OW121743.1, forward strand.
CAAATTTCCCATAAACTAAGAAAATTTGTGAGAAAAATGTTTTATAAAAATACGAAATTTTTGAAAAATTTCCAAAAAAAAACTATGAAATTTATGAAAAATTTCCTATAAAAGTAAGAAATTTTTGAAAAATTTTCTATAAAAATCAGATTTTGTTTTTAATTTCCTATAAAAAAAAAATTATTGAAAAATTTCCTATAAAATTTTGTTTTTTGAAAAATATCCAAAAAAAAAATAAGAATTCAAAAATTTCGTAAAAAATAAGATATTTTTGAAGAGACCGAGACTAGTGGCGAAGGTGAAGTGAAATGAAAAACAAATCTTTGGTAAAAATGAACACCCCTAATGTACATATTTATGAAATGCATAGAGCGTATACATAATATTTTTTTATAGGCACTCAAGCATAAGAACATTAATCATACGCATGATTTATAATGGATTTCGTTTTTTTTTGTAACTGAAACAAATGTATTTCCTTTAAGTCTTTTATCCAGAGATAATGGCATAATTTATTACTTAATTAATGCAAGAATATTATGGATTTTCTTTTAATCTAATCCAGTCATCTTTAGAAGTTCAGACAGGTGTTTCCTAGAGGAAGTTTTTGGAACAGGTTTACTTCCTTTTTTATGTTTAGGCTCATGTCATGTGATCCTTATCTCTAGAAACCTGGTACTGTAGTGAAGAAGTAGGTATTTAGTGACTAAATAAGTATAATTAAATCTATTTAAATAATTGATAATAAAGACATTTAATCTTGATCTGAAATAGCTTTGGATTTTCGACAAAACATCTTAAGTCAGTATTTGACATTATGCTAGAATTTTTAACCGAATTTATTATCTTTTTATTAAATGTGTTAAATATTAATTAATTTTATTAAAATACAATTATTCTTGTTTAAGTAAAATTACATAATTTGTTAAAATAACAATGAAAAAGGATTAAATAACAAATTTAATAAATGTATTTCAAATTGTTTGTTATCATCGTGTTATGACATGTACGTGATTGCATTTTGAATTTAAAGTTGATGTAAAAGTTCATTTGAATGCAAAAAGAGAAATGCCAAAAGGCCCTAATATTAAAGCGGCAGATACGATTTAAAAATCTACAAATTTTTAATTTTGTATTTTCTATTTTTATAGGAAATTTTTCAAAAATTTTTTATTTTTATAGGAAATTTTTCAAAAATTTCCTATTTTTATAGCAAATTTTAAATTTTTATAGCAAATTTTAAATTTTTTTCCTATTTTTATAGGAAATTTTTCAAAAATTTTCTATTTTTATAGGAAATTTTTCAAAAATTTTTCTATTTTTATAGGAAATTTTTCAAAAATTTCCTATTTTTATAGGAAATTTTTCAAAAATTTCCTATTTTTATAGGAAATTTTTCAAAAATTTCCTATTTTTATAGGAAATTTTTCAAAAATTTCCTATTTTTATAGGAAATTTTTCAAAAAATTCCTATTTTTATAGGAAATTTTTCAAAAATTTCCTATTTTTCAAAAATTTTTCAAAAATTTCCTATTTTTCAAAAATTTTTCAAAAATTTCCTATTTTTATAGGAAATTTTTCAAAAATTTCCTATTTTTATAGGAAATTTTTCAAAAATTTCCTATTTTTATAGGAAATTTTTCAAAAATTTCCTGAAAAATTTCCTATAAAAATAGGAAATTTTTCAAAAATTTCCTATTTTTATAGGAAATTTTTCAAAAATTTCCTATTTTTATAGGAAATTTTTCAAAAATTTCCTATTTTTATAGGAAATTTTTCAAAAATTTCCTATTTTTATAGGAAATTTTTCAAAAATTTCCTATTTTTATAGGAAATTTTTCAAAAATTTCCTATTTTTATAGGAAATTTTTCAAAAATTTCCTATTTTTATAGGAAATTTTTCAAAAATTTCCTATTTTTATAGGAAATTTTTCAAAAATTTCCTATTTTTATAGGAAGTTTTTCAAAAATTTCCTATTTTTATAGGAAGTTTTTCAAAAATTTCCTATTTTTATAGGAAATTTTTCAAAAATTTCCTATTTTTATAGGAAATTTTTCAAAAATTTCCTATTTTTATAGGAAATTTTTCAAAAATTTCCTATTTTTATAGGAAATTTTTCAAAAATTTCCTATTTTTATAGGAAATTTTTCAAAAATTTCCTATTTTTATAGGAAATTTTTCAAAAATTTCCTATTTTTATAGGAAATTTTTCAAAAATTTCCTATCTTTATAGGAAATTTTTCAAAAATTTCCTATTTTTATAGGAAATTTTTCAAAAATTTCCTATTTTTATAGGAAATTTTTCAAAAATTTCCTATTTTTATAGGAAATTTTTCAAAAATTTCCTATTTTTATAGGAAATTTTTCAAAAATTTCCTATTTTTATAGGAAAATTTTCAAAAATTTCCTATTTTTATAGGAAATTTTTCAAAAATTTCCTATTTTTATAGGAAATTTTTCAAAAATTTCCTATTTTTATAGGAAATTTTTCAAAACTTTCCTATTTTTATAGGAAATTTTTCAAAAATTGCCTATTTTTATAGGAAATTTTTGAAAAATTTCCTATAAAAATAGGAAATTTTTCAAAAATTTCCTATTTTTATAGGAAATTTTTCAAAAATTTCCTATTTTTATAGGAAATTTTTCAAAAATTTCCTATTTTTATAGGAAATTTTTCAAAAATTTCCTATTTTTATAGGAAATTTTTCAAAAATTTCCTATTTTTATAGGAAGTTTTTCAAAAATTTCCTATTTTTATAGGAAATTTTTCAAAAATTTCCTATTTTTATAGGAAATTTTTCAAAAATTTCCTATTTTTATAGGAAATTTTTAAAAAATTTCCTATTTTTATAGGAAATTTTTCAAAAATTTCCTATCTTTATAGGAAATTTTTCAAAAATTTCCTATTTTTATAGGAAATTTTTCAAAAATTTCCTATTTTAATAGGAAATTTTTCAAAAATTTCCTATTTTTATAGGAAATTTTTCAAAAATTTCCTATTTTTATAGGAAATTTTTCAAAAATTTCCTATTTTTATAGGAAATTTTTCAAAACTTTCCTATTTTTATAGGAAATTTTTCAAAAATTGCCTATTTTTATAGGAAATTTTTCAAAAATTGCCTATTTTTATAGGAAATTTTTGAAAAATTTCCTATAAAAATAGGAAATTTTTCAAAAATTTCCTATTTTTATAGGAAATTTTTCAAAAATTTCCTATTTTTATAGGAAGTTTTTCAAAAATTTCCTATTTTTATAGGAAATTTTTCAAAAATTTCCTATTTTTATAGGAAATTTTTCAAAAATTTCCTATTTTTATAGGAAATTTTTCAAAAATTTCCTATCTTTATAGGAAATTTTTCAAAAATTTCCTATTTTTATAGGAAATTTTTCAAAAATTTCCTATTTTTATAGGAAATTTTTCAAAAATTTCCTATTTTTATAGGAAATTTTTCAAAAATTTCCTATTTTTATAGGAAATTTTTCAAAAATTTCCTATTTTTATAGGAAATTTTTCAAAAATTTCCTATTTTTATAGGAAATTTTTCAAAAATTTCCTATTTTTATAGGAAATTTTTCAAAAATTTCCTATTTTTATAGGAAATTTTTCAAAAATTTCCTATTTTTATAGGAAATTTTTCAAAAATTTCCTATTTTTATAGGAAATTTTTCAAAAATTTCCTATTTTTATAGGAAATTTTTCAAAAATTTCCTATTTTTATAGGAAATTTTTCAAAAATTTCCTATTTTTATAGGAAATTTTTCAAAAATTTCCTATTTTTATAGGAAATTTTTCAAAAATTTCCTATTTTTATAGGAAATTTTTCAAAAATTTCCTATTTTTATAGGAAATTTTTCAAAAATTTCCTATTTTTATAGGAAATTTTTCAAAAATTTCCTATTTTTATAGGAAATTTTTCAAAAATTTCCTATTTTTATAGGAAATTTTTCAAAAATTTCCTATTTTTATAGGAAATTTTTCAAAAATTTCCTATTTTTATAGGAAATTTTTCAAAAATTTCCTATTTTTATAGGAAATTTTTCAAAAATTTCCTATTTTTATAGGAAATTTTTCAAAAATTTCCTATTTTTATAGGAAATTTTTCAAAAATTTCCTATTTTTATAGGAAATTTTTCAAAAATTTCCTATTTTTATAGGAATTTTTTCAAAAATTTCCTATTTTTATAGGAAATTTTTCAAAAATTTCCTATTTTTATAGGAAATTTTTCAAAAATTTCCTATTTTTATAGGAAATTTTTCAAAAATTTCCTATTTTTATAGGAAATTTTTCAAAAATTTCCTATTTTTATAGGAAATTTTTCAAAAATTTCCTATTTTTATAGGAAATTTTTCAAAAATTTCCTATTTTTATAGGAAATTTTTCAAAAATTTCCTATTTTTATAGGAAATTTTTCAAAAATTTCCTATTTTTATAGGAAATTTTTCAAAAATTTCCTATTTTTATAGGAAATTTTTCAAAAATTTCCTATTTTTATAGGAAATTTTTCAAAAATTTCCTATTTTTATAGGAAGTTTTTCAAAAATTTCCTATTTTTATAGGAAATTTTTCAAAAATTTCCTATTTTTATAGGAAATTTTTCAAAAATTTCCTATTTTTATAGGAAATTTTTAAAAAATTTCCTATTTTTATAGGAAATTTTTCAAAAATTTCCTATCTTTATAGGAAATTTTTCAAAAATTTCCTATTTTTATAGGAAATTTTTCAAAAATTTCCTATTTTAATAGGAAATTTTTCAAAAATTTCCTATTTTTATAGGAAATTTTTCAAAAATTTCCTATTTTTATAGGAAATTTTTCAAAAATTTCCTATTTTTATAGGAAATTTTTCAAAACTTTCCTATTTTTATAGGAAATTTTTCAAAAATTGCCTATTTTTATAGGAAATTTTTGAAAAATTTCCTATAAAAATAGGAAATTTTTCAAAAATTTCCTATTTTTATAGGAAATTTTTCAAAAATTTCCTATTTTTATAGGAAGTTTTTCAAAAATTTCCTATTTTTATAGGAAATTTTTCAAAAATTTCCTATTTTTATAGGAAATTTTTCAAAAATTTCCTATTTTTATAGGAAATTTTTCAAAAATTTCCTATCTTTATAGGAAATTTTTCAAAAATTTCCTATTTTTATAGGAAATTTTTCAAAAATTTCCTATTTTTATAGGAAATTTTTCAAAAATTTCCTATTTTTATAGGAAATTTTTCAAAAATTTCCTATTTTTATAGGAAATTTTTCAAAAATTTCCTATTTTTATAGGAAATTTTTCAAAAATTTCCTATTTTTATAGGAAATTTTTCAAAAATTTTCTATTTTTATAGGAAATTTTTCAAAACTTTCCTATTTTTATAGGAAATTTTTCAAAAATTGCCTATTTTTATAGGAAATTTTTGAAAAATTTCCTATAAAAATAGGAAATTTTTCAAAAATTTCCTATTTTTATAGGAAATTTTTCAAAAATTTCCTATTTTTATAGGAAATTTTTCAAAAATTTCCTATTTTTATAGGAAATTTTTCAAAAATTTCCTATTTTTATAGGAAATTTTTCAAAAATTTCCTATTTTTATAGGAAATTTTTCAAAAATTTCCTATTTTTATAGGAAATTTTTCAAAAATTTCCTATTTTTATAGGAAATTTTTCAAAAATTTCCTATTTTTATAGGAAATTTTTCAAAAATTTCCTATTTTTATAGGAAATTTTTCAAAAATTTCCTATTTTTATAGGAAATTTTTCAAAAATTTCCTATTTTTATAGGAAATTTTTCAAAAATTTCCTATTTTTATAGGAAATTTTTCAAAAATTTCCTATTTTTATAGGAAATTTTTCAAAAATTTCCTATTTTTATAGGAAATTTTTCAAAAATTTCCTATTTTTATAGGAAATTTTTCAAAAATTTCCTATTTTTATAGGAAATTTTTCAAAAATTTCCTATTTTTATAGGAATTTTTTCAAAAATTTCCTATTTTTATAGGAAATTTTTCAAAAATTTCCTATTTTTATAGGAAATTTTTCAAAAATTTCCTATTTTTATAGGAAATTTTTCAAAAATTTCCTATTTTTATAGGAAATTTTTCAAAAATTTCCTATTTTTATAGGAAATTTTTCAAAAATTTCCTATTTTTATAGGAAATTTTTCAAAAATTTCCTATTTTTATAGGAAATTTTTCAAAAATTTCCTATTTTTATAGGAAATTTTTCAAAAATTTCCTATTTTTATAGGAAATTTTTCAAAAATTTCCTATTTTTATAGGAAATTTTTCAAAAATTTCCTATTTTTATAGGAAATTTTTCAAAAATTTCCTATTTTTATAGGAAGTTTTTCAAAAATTTCCTATTTTTATAGGAAATTTTTCAAAAATTTCCTATTTTTATAGGAAATTTTTCAAAAATTTCCTATTTTTATAGGAAATTTTTAAAAAATTTCCTATTTTTATAGGAAATTTTTCAAAAATTTCCTATCTTTATAGGAAATTTTTCAAAAATTTCCTATTTTTATAGGAAATTTTTCAAAAATTTCCTATTTTAATAGGAAATTTTTCAAAAATTTCCTATTTTTATAGGAAATTTTTCAAAAATTTCCTATTTTTATAGGAAATTTTTCAAAAATTTCCTATTTTTATAGGAAATTTTTCAAAACTTTCCTATTTTTATAGGAAATTTTTCAAAAATTGCCTATTTTTATAGGAAATTTTTGAAAAATTTCCTATAAAAATAGGAAATTTTTCAAAAATTTCCTATTTTTATAGGAAATTTTTCAAAAATTTCCTATTTTTATAGGAAGTTTTTCAAAAATTTCCTATTTTTATAGGAAATTTTTCAAAAATTTCCTATTTTTATAGGAAATTTTTCAAAAATTTCCTATTTTTATAGGAAATTTTTCAAAAATTTCCTATCTTTATAGGAAATTTTTCAAAAATTTCCTATTTTTATAGGAAATTTTTCAAAAATTTCCTATTTTTATAGGAAATTTTTCAAAAATTTCCTATTTTTATAGGAAATTTTTCAAAAATTTCCTATTTTTATAGGAAATTTTTCAAAAATTTCCTATTTTTATAGGAAATTTTTCAAAAATTTCCTATTTTTATAGGAAATTTTTCAAAAATTTTCTATTTTTATAGGAAATTTTTCAAAACTTTCCTATTTTTATAGGAAATTTTTCAAAAATTGCCTATTTTTATAGGAAATTTTTGAAAAATTTCCTATAAAAATAGGAAATTTTTCAAAAATTTCCTATTTTTATAGGAAATTTTTCAAAAATTTCCTATTTTTATAGGAAATTTTTCAAAAATTTCCTATTTTTATAGGAAATTTTTCAAAAATTTCCTATTTTTATAGGAAATTTTTCAAAAATTTCCTATTTCTATAGGAAATTTTTCAAAAATTTCCTATTTTTATAGGAAATTTTTCAAAAATTTCCTATTTTTATAGGAAATTTTTCAAAAATTTCCTATTTTTATAGGAAATTTTTCAAAAATTTCCTATTTTTATAGGAAATTTTTCAAAAATTTCCTATTTTTATAGGAAATTTTTCAAAAATTTCCTATTTTTATAGGAAATTTTTCAAAAATTTCCTATTTTTATAGGAAATTTTTCAAAAATTTCCTATTTTTATAGGAAATTTTTCAAAAATTTCCTATTTTTATAGGAAATTTTTCAAAAATTTCCTATTTTTATAGGAAATTTTTCAAAAATTTCCTATTTTTATAGGAAATTTTTCAAAAATTTCCTATTTTTATAGGAATTTTTTCAAAAATTTCCTATTTTTATAGGAAATTTTTCAAAAATTTCCTATTTTTATAGGAAATTTTTCAAAAATTTCCTATTTTTATAGGAAATTTTTCAAAAATTTCCTATTTTTATAGGAAATTTTTCAAAAATTTCCAATTTTTATAGGAAATTTTTCAAAAATTTCCTATTTTTATAGGAAATTTTTCAAAAATTTCCTATTTTTATAGGAAATTTTTCAAAAATTTCCTATTTTTATAGGAAATTTTTCAAAAATTTCCTATTTTTATAGGAAATTTTTCAAAAATTTCCTATTTTTATAGGAAATTTTTCAAAAATTTCCTATTTTTATAGGAAATTTTTCAAAAATTTCCTATTTTTATAGGAAATTTTTCAAAAATTTCCTATTTTTATAGGAAATTTTTCAAAAATTTCCTATTTTTATAGGAAATTTTTCAAAAATTTCCTATTTTTATAGGAAATTTTTCAAAAATTTCCTATTTTTATAGGAAATTTTTCAAAAATTTCCTATTTTTATAGGAAATTTTTCAAAAATTTCCTATTTTTATAGGAAATTTTTCAAAAATTTCCTATTTTTATAGGAAATTTTTCAAAAATTTCCTATTTTTATAGGAAATTTTTCAAAAATTTCCTATTTTTATAGGAAATTTTTCAAAAATTTCCTATTTTTATAGGAAATTTTTCAAAAATTTCCTATTTTTATAGGAAATTTTTCAAAAATTTCCTATTTTTATAGGAAATTTTTCAAAAATTTCCTATTTTTATAGGAAATTTTTCAAAAATTTCCTATTTTTATGGGAAATTTTTCAAAAATTTCCTATTTTTATAGGAAATTTTTCAAAAATTTCCTATTTTTATAGGAAATTTTTCAAAAATTTCCTATTTTTATAGGAAATTTTTCAAAAATTTCCTATTTTTATAGGAAATTTTTCAAAAATTTCCTATTTTTATAGGAAATTTTTCAAAAATTTCCTATTTTTATAGGAAATTTTTCAAAAATTTCCTATTTTTATAGGAAATTTTTCAAAAATTTCCTATTTTTATAGGAAATTTTTCAAAAATTTCCTATTTTTATAGGAAATTTTTCAAAAATTTCCTATTTTTATAGGAAATTTTTCAAAAATTTCCTATTTTTAAAAAAATTTCTTAAAATTTTCAAAATTTTGCTATTTAGGAAAATATTGAGATATTTATATTAAAATGACCTTTGAAGGCCTTTAATGAATCGTAAATCACCTCTTACTACATTTATAAAGTGTTAGTTTGTAAATATTACGAGTATATTTGTAATTTTCCTTTTTTGCTCTTTGGTTTTGATATTTAAGCCATTTTAATATCTATTGTAAAATAACAATGAAATGGTCATTCGTTATAATATTTATTATATATACAATCATTACAGACTTATATACTCGTATCCTCAGGTTAATAATAATAAAAAAAAATATTTAAATTTTTATTCATGTCACAGCCTCATGTTATCCCACAATTACAGACACATTTAAATTGTTTTCTCCTTTTTTGCAAAAATAAATATTTAGATTTTTTATTAAAAACGACCGACACAAATTTAATTGCAGGAAATGGATGGAAAAAGTATTTAATGAAAAACCGAGTAAAAAATATTTAAATAATAAAATGTTATTTTAAGGGAAGATGAAAAGTTTTTAAATACTTAACATTTAATTAAATATTTTTTGATTCCCCTTCAATTCCAGAATAATATGTTTTGATTTATTTCCTTAGACGCCTTATTTTATTAGTCCCAGATAAACTTCCCTATGTCCTTCCTTACACATGTCAATTCCTCCTATTTCGATTTCTTACCATCAGTTTTACGTTCTCATATTTATTACAGATTTTGTTTTTGCTTCACTTGACTCCAATATCTGCCTCTTCTATGACAAATTATCCTTAGGTTATCCAAATATTGTCCAACACCAACAAAACAATTTGTTAAACAAGGATATTTTGTGGTTTTTTTCTCTATGATTATACAATAATTTTGAATTCTCCCTGTGAATTTACACACTCGTTTTATCGTAGGCCTACGGAGTAAATATGTTTCCGTATGTTAATAATGGTCGTCATGTTCATTTAAATTCTCTTGGTTGGAATTTTATATCAACAAGTTCAGGCTTTTTTCCCTCGAAAGCCAAAAGTGTGACAAAAAATTTCATTTTTGTTTTTTCGGTAGAAAACCAACAAATATTTACATTAACAATCAGGAGGAAAGGAAAATGAAATGGGCAAAGGAAAAGGTAAATAAATAAAACAGGACATCAAGAATACACAGAATAACTGGAACAGCAGGAGTAAACAAAAAAAATTTGTTTATATATGTGGTCAGAGATGAATTCATTGTTTGGATAAATGGGGGACAGTGGGACGACTATAATGAAAACTCTTAATTTTTTTTTAATGTTTTCGTTTATATTTTTTATATATATTTTTTTATAGGCTATATAAATTAAAATTTTAAAATAAAATTTCCATTATAATATTCGTTAATATCTTGAAAACCACAAAACAAATTTTGAAAATTTTCCGTGCCTTTTTGCGAAAGTTATATTGAAAAAAGTAAAATCACTTTATTTTACATAAATTGCAAATTTTGACTTTAATAACATTGATAGATAATGTGAGCGATTCTGCTTCGGTTAAGCTACTGCAGATAAGTATCGGGCTCAGCAGTAATTGCCAGTTGGTAATTGATGACACAGAAAACGCGAAACAATGGCCCAATTGAGTGCTAACTACATTTCTACATAAATAATAGGGTATCTTTTCTTGTGGAAGATCAAGACTACACTAAGGTTCCAATCTTCGGGAATGTCTATATTTAATATAGCAGATGGTGTAGGACAACTTTATTTTCAATCGTTTTACATTAATAGTCGTTTTTTGCTTAAACTATCTCCCCTTAGACCCACTGTTGTTAAATTTGTGGTCAGGTTATGTTGTAAAAGTTTATTGAGAGTTGTGAAATGTAAACATATGCCAACATTTTTACACATGATGACAAGTGGTTACATTTACATATGTCGACATACCGTTCGAAGGGGTGAAATCATAAGATCATAAGGCCTTACAGAAGAACTTATTGTGCAGGCCAAACTACTTTGAAGTATTGCAATCATCAATTTCCAAAGAAAATATTAAACAAGAAAAATTTTCAATAGAAAGTATTAAACACGAAAAAATAGAAAATTTTTCGTTAAAAAAAATTTTCTATAGAAAATTTTTTTTAACGAAAAATTGTCTATAGAAAAAATTTTTTAACGAAAAACTTTTTTAACGAAAAATTTTCTATAGAAAAATATTTTTAACGAAAATTTTCTATAGAAAAAATTTTTTAACGAAAACTTTTCTATAGAAAACTTTTTTTAACGAAAAATTTTCTATAGAAAAATTTTTTTAACGAAAAATTTTCTATAGAAAATTTTTTTAGCCAAAAATTTTCTATAGAAAAATTTTTTTAACGAAAAATTTTCTATAGAAACATTTTTTTAACGAAAAATTTTCTATAGAAAAATTTTTTTAGCGAAAAATTTTATATAGAAAAATTTTTTATAGAAAAATTTTTTTACCGAAAAATTTTCTATAGAAAAATTTTTTTAACGAAAAATTTTCTATAGAAAAATTTTTTTAACTAAAAATTGTCTATAGAAAATTTTTTTTAACGAAAAATTGTCTATAGAAAATTTTTTTTAACGAAAAATTGTCTATAGAAAATTTTTTTTAACGAAATATTGTCTATAGAAAAATTTTTTTAACAAAAAATTTTCTATAGAAAAATTTTTTGACTGAAAAATGTTCTATAGAAAAATTTTTTGACCGAAAAATTTTTTTACCGAAAAATTTTCTATACAAAAATTTTTTCACCGAAAAATTTTCTATAGAAAAATTTTTAACAAAAATTTTTACGAAAAATTTTCTATAGAAAGTTTTTTTTTAAGAAAAATTTTCTATAGAAACATTTTTTTAAGAAAAATTTTCTATAGAAAAATTTTTTTAACGAAACATTTTCTATAGAAACATTCTTTTAACGAAACATTTTCTATAGAAAAATTTTTTTAATGAAAATTTTTCATTAAACAAAAATTTCTATAGGAAATTTTTAGCTAAACAATTTTTCGTTAAAAAAATTTTTCTATAGAAAATTGTTCGTTAAAAAAATTTTTCCGTAGAAAACTTTTTATTAAAAAATTTATTTATAGAAAATTTTTCGTTAAAAAAATTTACCAAAAAAATTTTGTATAGAAAAATTTTTTTAACGAAAAATTTTCTACAGAAAAATTTTTTAAGCGAAAAATTTTCAATAGAAAAATTTGTATAACTAAAAACTTTCTATAGAAAAATTTTAATAACGAAAAATTTTCTATAGGAAAATTTTTTTACCTAAAAAATTTCTATAGAAAATTTTTTTTTACCAAAAAAATTTTGTATAGAAAAATTTTTTTCACGAAAAATTTTCTATAGAAAAATTTTTATAACGAAAAATTTTCTATAGAAAAATTTTTTTATTGAAAAATTTAAAAATAAAAAAAAAGAAATTTTAGAACAAAAATGTTTTATGGAAAAATTGTTAAAATGAAAATTTTTTAAAGGAAATCTTTTGAAACGAAATGTTTCCATAGAAAAATTTTTAACAATAAAAATTTTCTATATAATAATTTTTAAGACGAAAAATTTTCTATAAAAATATTATTAAGACGAATTTTTTTTTTAACGAAAAATTTTCTACAGAAAAAAGCAACAACAAAAGTGTGGGAAATAAAGAAATGATAAAACTGAAAAAATGTTTGTGTGTTTCTGTTCACATGATAACCTTCGCTTTATGTTGATATTTGTTGGCCACAATAATAATTCGAATTTATTCAGTCCCTCAAATAATACATAAAATGTGTAGTTTTCGCTCTGCCTAGAATTAGGGATAATCCTCCTGATGAGATGGTCTAACCAACCATCGGAGCGCGTCGAGGAAAGGTTTCCCCACCAACATTTTTTGATTTTATTAAAAAACAAGTAAGAGTGGTATATTCGGCTTTGCCGAATCTTGGATACCCTTCACCAATGGTGTTGCAAAAGTACTTAATGTAATTCAAGGCAAAATTTGGTTATACTAGTATTACATGCAAAGAGTCTTTAAAATTAAGAGTCGGAAAAGGAAAAGTTTTTCGGTGGCGTCATCATCTAGAATAGTTATGCACCCAAAGGTTAGGTTGGGCAGGTGGCTGATGTCTAGGGAAGCTTCACTTGGGTTTTTAAGTGGTCCCTTTGTGAAAGATAATGATTACTAGACTACAAATAGAGAATGCATATTTAAGCCAGCCAGTAGCTTCGAAATGAAATAGACACATATTTTACGAACATTTAATAAAGTTCGATAGACCAGATAAACCATGCAGAAAAGATGCTTCAAAATGTAGATGCCCTTACATTTGCAATAGCACATCGATTTGATGAAGTTTAAGTATTCTGACATGCAACCCAAAAACGCTGGCCCAGTGAGGGTTGTGCACTTTAATTCGTACGAATTATCCAACTAGTAAAAGTTCTTGATTAGTTATGTAAAACTCTGAAGTTAGCGGACTGATTTAGGTCAAAGCTTTAACAATGATAAGCCATAAAATTATAGGGTATACACTCTTAGTTTTATATACATACGTGAAATATATAGCTTTTGAATGGATGGATATCAGCTTTGTCGGAAAAGTTATTAAAGATTTACTTATTTATCTGAAGTTAGTTAATTAATTAAAATTAACACTTCATCAATAATATTTGGGATGTATTGTTCTTTCGATCTGTCCGATGGATGTTTCGAAAGTTTTGCTCTAGTTCCTTGTGCAATTTTAATGTGATTTAATTTATCAGCATTAAATCGATTCCCGGTCGGGTTTATATGGGAGATTTCACTAAATGTGAATAGAGCTCGCCCATTTTCAATATCGAACTTTTCAAGAGATCAGAAATACTTTTGTCAAATATTGTCCCTCTAGAAAGTTTATTTTAGGCGCTATCGCCCTGAATATCAATATTGTACAACGTCTTTACACTAAATGTCATCATCGTATCTTAGGCGAAGTTATAAGGGATCAATTGTCAAACGTGAACGGATTTCTCCCAATTGCAATTAAAAAATTTAAATTTTCGTTGATATGTGAGATACTTACATACATATGTAGGTTTTGAACGGATATCATGTAGTTAGCTGCATTTTTGTACTTCCTAGGAAGATTACCTATAATTTGATACATCGTCAGCTAAAACGCAAACGGCCCTATCTAACAAAAAATCCAAAATCGGTTTTTTGATTGATTCTGATGCATTGCATTTAAATACACATCCACAAAAGAATTTAGACTTGTCTGACCAAAATTAGCAATTTTATTAACGAAAAACAAACGGACCTATCTACAAAAGCGTTTATTTAATAAACGCAAAAAGACCTAAGTGATCGTTTGTGTAGGCAATATTGAAAGTTGCTAAAAAAAAATTGATAGATTTAACCGTTGAAGAAGTTGTTTATCAAAGAAAAATTAAACTACAGCTTAAGTTAATTTATTAAAAAATTTAAAAAATTCATCGCAAAAGCGATTTTTTATGAAATAAAGAAAAATAAGAAGGATATAAATAAAAAGCATTATGTCAACAATGGACATAGAAGCAGCTCCTTTTAAAAAGGCTAAGAAAAATTGGAGACAATGCAGTCAGCAAAACCGGATGAAGGGAAAAGAATATCAAGGTTTTTCGAAAGGAAGCGTAAAAATTGTGCGTAAGTCTAGAGAAATGAAGGATGCATGTAAAAGAAAGTTTTGCGAAAAAAGTTCGATTCGATATTGTTCTTATTTTTCCGAAGTTATTCGTAAAGACATTTTTGATTCGTTTTGGAAAATGTCATGGGACAACAAAAAGATTTATGTCCAAAGCCTTGTTGAGTGTTCGGATAGAAAACGTATTAAGGTACGGTCAGACTCATTAAACATTTAAATCAAATATTTTGAGTAAAATATTGTCAAAACAATATAATAAAAAATTTGTGGTCACACTTGCACATTTATTTTACGATTTTTATTTGATAAAATACAGAAAAAATACGTTCAAAGTATAAACAAAAAAACAGGTTTTATTTATGGTCACACTGAAGATTAAATATTTTCCCAAAAAATATTTGATCAAATTTTTTCAAAACAAAATTGTGTATCTAGCAATTTGTTTCTCATATTTGAGTTGTTGTTTCTCAAATTTGATGTTGTTGTTTCTCAAAATTGATGTTGTTGTTTCTCAAATTTGATGTTGTTGTTTCTGTTTGAATAGTAAACAATACAAATGCTCAGCTGTTATTTGCCCCTGTTTGATGTTACAAAAATTTTGTAAGATTAAATAATTATTTGATCAAAATTTAATAAAATATTTGCTCTTGCGTGGTCACATTAGGAAAATTTTTATTTGCTGGCAAATGATTTTGTTTTGTTCAAATCAACATGTTTCTTGTTTGAACCTCAAAAATATTTTGTGGTCAGACTACGAGGATCAAATATTTGATAATTTCGATTAAATGTTTAATCAATGTGACCGTAGCTTTACTGTTGACAATTCCAATCGATCATATACAAAGTATTACTTTTTGAAGCATGGCACAAATCGTTTCCAAGTATGTAGACAAATGTTTTTGTCTACTTTGGGCTTATCAGAAAAAATGATACGACCATGGGTATGTCCTAGTTACTCTAATT
Source organism: Stomorhina lunata (assembly GCA_933228675.1). Lineage (NCBI taxonomy): Eukaryota > Metazoa > Arthropoda > Insecta > Diptera > Rhiniidae > Stomorhina > Stomorhina lunata. The sequence continues at coordinate 74,130,874 of OW121743.1, forward strand.
CTCTTCAAATAGTTTCTGAAGGAACGACGAATAAAATAAAACGACCAGAATATGGTAAAAAAATAAATTATTTACAAAAATGGTTAGAAGATTTACCTAAGTTAGAATCTCACTATCGGCGCAAATATACTGAAAAGGTATATTTTCAAACAGACTTCAAAAGTTATAAAGAAATATATGATCTTTATATTGAGTCCTGTAATGACAATAAGGAAAATAATATTGGGGCTGTATCATTTCCCAATTTTATGAAACTCTTTAAGAGTTCTAATTATGCTCTATTTAAAGCTCGAAATGATCAGTGTGACTTATGTTTGTCTTATAAGGCGAAAAACTTATCAAAGGAGGAGTTTGAAAATCACCGAATCGAAATTGATAAAATGAGATGTGAAAAAGAAAATGATATTGAAAATGCAAAATCAGGATTGTGTTTACTACTTTGCATAGACATGCAAGCAGTAAAGCTTTTACCTCAGTCCAAAGCTAGTTCGTCTTATTACAAAATGAAGCTCCAGCTTCATAATTTCACTATCTATAATGTAGTAAGTCGTGAGTCCGATAATTATATTTGGGATGAAACTGAGGGGAGTCTGGTTTCATCCACGTTTACCACAATTATTATTAAACATTTAAAAAATTCTCTTGAACGGTTTCCTGAAATTCACCACATCATTATTTATTCCGATGGCTGTTTTTACCAAAACAGAAATGTCGTCCTCTCAAATGCTTTGCTTTCTTTAAGCGTAGAAAAAGACATTACCATAGAACACAAATACTTGGTGGTGGGCCATACGCAAATGGAATGCGACTCCACACATTCTCTTATTGAAAGAAAGACTAGAAATAAAGAAATAAATATGCCATTTGAATTCGTTAACCTGATGAAAACTGCTCGCAAAGATCCTTTCCCTCTAAAAGTTCACCACTTGAATCACGAATACTTTCTTGATTATGAATCTGTTCCCAAGCGGTATACATCTATAAGACCAGGTATATTATGAAATCTATTTCTGTAAAATACGCAAAATTTAAAAAAATTTATTATGTTTAAGGAAAAAAAGTCGGGGATCCCACTGTCAATATGATACGCGCATTGGCATACGAACAAACAGGAACTATTTATTATAAAACTAAAATAGATGACAATTATGCCCAGCTTCCACAAAGAACTGGAAACAAAATCAATACCGTCTTAATTCCGAAACTGCATGAGCAAAGATTGAAAATTTCAAAAAAGAAGTGGCAGCACCTGCAGGACCTAAAGCCCCTACTACCAAAAGATTGTCATTGTTTCTATGATAGCATACCTTTTGAAAAGTAATTCATATTTTTTAAATTCTTTCAATTCTTTACATGAAGTATTTTTTGTTTAATTTTAATGAATTCTGTTTAATTTACTTTTTGTAATGCAATATTAAAATAAACTTATATATAATATAAATATTTATAATTAAACTAAATAAAAACGTGTATAAATAAATTTAATAAACAGCTTTTTCCTAAAAAGATAGAATTTTTTTGATAAAACTACTTTATAGATAGGGCCTTTGGTTTCAGAAAATTAGGGTACCAAAGGACCTAACTAACATAGCCCTTTAAATATTACAAAATTTGATTTTATTTTGCCAGAAATCAATCTGTCACACCTTTTTTAATAATACTGGTGAAAATCGTGCTGATTGAAACTACACTTTTAGTTTAAAACAGTTTTTTGCTTCTCCTGTAAAATTTGTAAAATGTTAGATAGGGCCGTTTGCGTTTTAGCTGACGATATAATACATTCTCAAATGTTATCATAATGTTCAAAAGTCAGACACAAAATTAAGATTAATGCAGAGTGTCTGTCTGCTAAAATCAGATTTGTGGAGCTCCTGGATTTTACACAAAATTTTTGGATATTGGGCCACCCTGAATTTTATCATTGTCGATCAAAACACCATCGCTTAAACGCTAAATTATATCTACCACAAATTACCGAATGCATCAGGATTTAGGTAATCTCCTGCGAAGGACGCTATTAAAATTCATCAAAATAAACACCTGAGATATCGACAAAACAGGAACTCCAAAAACTTGACTACAACAGAAAAAATTACAGACAGGTAGACGGACGGACAAAAAAACAGACGGACGGACGGACAGACAGACAAACAAACAGACGGACGGACGGAGGTCGCGAAATCGATTCTCCTGCCGATTCAAAGTTGATCGGTACAGTTTGAATGGTATTCGTAATCAGATTTGTGGAGTATAGATTTTAGAAAATCCTCCCACAAAGAACGATGTGAAATTTCATCACAATCGGTCCATAAACACCTGAGATATCACTGAAACAATACTTACAAAATGTAAACAAAATTTCTTAGACACGTACTTTGGGCAATTTGCTGTACATCAAATGTAGTGTTATTGCGATATCTCAATTGCTTATGGACCGCTTTTGATAAAATTTAATAACGTGCTTGGCGGGGGAATTTCCTAAAATCTGATATAAAATTTATGTAGGTCCGTGCTAAAGGAGGATGGTTTTTCCTATTTCTGCATTTCATTTTTTCAACAAACATTCTCTAACGCGAACTTTGGGTAATTTGCGATACATCAAAATCAGTGTTTTGGCGATATCTCAGTTGTTTATGAACCGATTTTGATAAAATTTTACAGAGTGCTTTGGGAAACTATTTCCTACAATCTGATATATAACATATTATCACATGTACACCAGGAGTATCTTTTTTCTCTTGTTATTTAAAAGTGTGTTTCAATCAAAAATTTTAAAATTTTCGTCTAATTTTTGGTATTTTTTCGATATTTTCGGTGTTTATAAACCGATTTTAATGAAATTTAATAGCGTTCATTGCGGGAGAATTTCCAAAAATCTGATATATAATTTATGTAAGAACATCCTCCAGGGGCTTCAGAAACTTGATTTCAACAGACAGACAGACGGACAGACAGACAGACAGACAGACAGACAGACGGACATCGCTTAATCGATTCTCCTCCCGATTCTGAGTCGATCGGTATAATTTTTATGGGGTCTACGATCACTAATAAAAAAAATTACAAACGGAATCACAAACTTATAATACCCTTTCACCTATTGGTGAAGAGTATAAAAACTATTTATTACAATAATAAATAATTGTAATAAATTGGGATCTTAGTGCAATACACTACAGTAAAACTTTTTAGGAAAAATTTTTATAACGAAAAATTTTCTATAGAAAAATTTTTACATTGAAAAATTTTACGATTTAAAAATGTTTGTACAAGAAATTTGTATGTTTTTTTTTAGATAAGGCCTTCAAAATTTCCCCTCTTTTAGCTTTATTTTATACCTTAATCATAAAAATACGCAAAATTTATGTTCAAACCTAAAAACTACTTATAAGAGGACTGTAACAAATATTTTGAATTTCAATTCTCTTTGAAAAGTGTTCCAAAAAATTTATATTTTCAAATTTAAATATTATTATTAAATTTTTCCGGGAACTTAAGTTAACAAAGAAATTTTGTTAACTTTTTGTAAAGCTAGAAAATCTTAAAACATTCAAATCGACCTTTAATACGTCTTATGAGGTCACAAAAGTGTTAAAAAGTCAAGTCATAGACCTTAACCAGGTAATAACTTTAATGAAATTGTTATGATTTGAAAACAGTTTTGTTTGAATTAGGGCAGTCCTTTCTTAGTTACATAAAATAGGACTATTTTTTCAATTTAAAGTTTTTCGGTTAAATTTTTTGATAAAGGTTTTTGGTTTTTAATTTGTAAAAAAAAACATTTTGTTTAGTTAAATGGACTTTTTTCGGCACATGTTTCTACAATTTGTATTTACTTTTACAGAGATTAATTTTTAACACTTCAACAAATAAAATGTTTGAATAAATTACAAATTTTCTAGAAATTTTTTAGGGTAAAATAAACATATCAATCATTCAAATAAAAATATTTTTAAAGCATTCTTCTAATTCTTTTTTTGTGTAACATTTATCTCTTTTTAGGTAAGCAAATGCAGATTTTGGCTAAATTAAGATTAAGTTAGAACGATTTTTGGGGATTGTAGCAGTGGATAAGGGATAGAAGAGGGTAGGTAGGTCTTAAAGGAAATTATACTTAGGAAAACTAATAGTTAACAGAAGTACTCACAATTGGAAAATTTAAATTTTTGATGCAAAATTTATAAGGATAAGGGATAGAAGAGGGTAGGTAGGTCTTAAAGGAAATTATACTTAGGAAAACTAATAGTTTCTATTTCATTTCTTTAATTGTAACTAATATTTATCTCCATTTTCCCCAAAAGTTTACTTTGGTAATTGTTAAGATAAATGATTTCTTTAAAAAGTTTTCTTTGCAACCCTTTTTTAATGGACTGAACATATTTAATTCCTCCAAAGTAAAAGCAACAAGTAAGACTAGCATAAAGGATGTAAACGAACCAAATTTTACATTTTCAAATAAGAATATTAAAGTCTATGTTAATAGTATTAAAAAGATATTAGACTTAAATGATAAGATAAATAATCTTGAACAAAACTACTTTTGATTTGAGTGATTAGTTTATGAAATATATGAAAAATTCCAAAAAATGAAAAAAAAAACTTTGCACTTTTTTAAATATTTTGTCACTTTTTACAGTTATTGAGATTTTTCTTTGAATTATGAACTAAATGATTGGATTTTTCTATATTTGATTCTAGACTGTTTACAAAATCAAATACATAAGTATAAAATCTTTACCATAAACGGGGACTTTAAATTTCAACTCAAAAGTGTAAAGTTTTGTTCGTTTCTAAACTTTTTAATAAAATTTATATTAATTTTCTTTTCCCCCAAAAAAGTAACCCAAATGATCAATAAATGTTTATACTCAAACGAAAGAAACCCTTTTCAAAACTAACAATTGCTGTTGTTGCTTTTACCAAAACTTAAACTTTGTACTTAAATACCGATAACAAGATCTTAAGGGAATAATGACCAAGGACCAATAAAAGAAATAAAATGAAATAATTTTGGAAAATTTAACAAATTTTCGGGGCAAAAAGTTTGTACTTGAAAGTTTTTACTGAAAATGAACTTCTCAGAAGGGAACTTAATTTTTTATTTTTATTATTTTTATTGTATCTTATTTAAATTTTCTCCCCATGTTTGCCATAAATTTCGCATCAAAAATTTAAATTTTCCAATTGTGAGTACTTCTGTTTAATGCCTATATACTTATTTATTTTAATGGCTACAATTTGGTAAAAGTCTGAACATATGTAAACAAATATTGGGTAATTGAATAAGTGATTTCTAAAAAAAAAATTATAAACGAAAAATTTTTCATAGAAAAAAAATTTTTGTAACGAAGAATTTTTTTTTTAAATTTTATAACGAAAAAATTTTGTAAAAAATTTTCTAAAGAAACATTTTTATAGCGAAAAATTTTCTATTGAAAAAAATTTTATAACGAAAAAATTTCTATAGAAAAAAATTTTATAACGAAAATTATTTTAACGAAAAATTTTCTATAAAAACATTTTTTATAGCGAAAAATCATCTAGAAAAATTTTCTTTATAATAATTTTTTTAATCGAAAAATTTTCGATAGAAAATGTTTTGTAACGTAAAAATTTCGACAAAAATTTTTATAACAGATAATTTTCTATAAATTTATCGAAAAATTTTTATAACGAAAAATTTGTAAAACAAATTTTATGACGAAAAATTTGTAAAACAAATTTTATGACGAAAAATTTGTAAAACAAATTTTATAACGAAAAATTTTTATAACGAAAATTTTTGAAAAAATTTTGTATAGAAAAATGTTTATAGCGTAAAGTTTTATATAGAACAATTTTCTATAAAGAAAAATGTTCTATAGAAAATTTTGTTATATTTTCTTTAGAAAGATTATTTATATCAAATAACTTTCTATAAAAAAATTTTATCATGGAATATTTTTATAACGAAAATTTTTTATAAAAAAATTTTTATAAAGAAAAATTTTCTATAAGAACATTTTTATAACGAAAAATTTTCTATAAGAAAATTTTTATAACAAAAAATTTTTTATAAGAAAATTTTTAGAACGAAAAATTTTCTGTAACAAAATTTTTATAACGTAAAATTTTCTATAAAAAAATTTTTGTAATGAAATATTTTCTGTAAGAAAAATTTTATAACCAAAAATTTTCTAAAAGAAAATTTTTATAGCAAAAAATTTGATATGGAAAAATTTTTATAACAAAAAAATTTTCTATAGAAAAATTTGTATAACGAAAAATTTTCTACAGAAAAGTTTTTCTAATAAAAAATTTATTTAAAAAATTGTATAACGAAATATTTTCTATAGAAAAACTTTTACTTGGAAAAATTTTTATAACAAAAAATATTCTATAGAAAAATTTTTATAACGAAAAATTTTCCACAGAAAATTTTATATAACGAAAAAAAATTTCTATAGAAAAATTTTTATAACATAAACTTTTCTTTAGAAAAATTTTTATACCGAAAAATTTTCTATAGAATGGTTTTTCTAACAAAAAATTTTCTTAAAAAAAATTTTTAACGAAATATTTTCTATAGAAAAACTTTTATTTTGAAAAATTTTTATAACGACGATATTCTATAGAAACATTTTTATAACGAAAAATTTGCCACAGCAAAATTTATATAACGAAAAAAATTTCTATAAAAACATTTTTATATAAAAAAGTTTTCGATCGAAAAATTTTTATATCAAAAACTTTTATTTCGAAAAAATTTCTGTAGAAAAATTTTTAATTGACAAATTTTCTATATAAAAATTTAGCATAGAAACATTTTTATAACGAACAATTTTCTGTAGAAAAACTTTTATAACAAAAAATTTTCTATAGAAAAATTTTTATAACGAAAAATTTTCTATAGGCAAATTTTTATAAAGAAAAGTTTTATATCAAAAATTTGGTATAGAAACATTTTTGTATCGAAAAATTTTCTATAGAAAAATTTTTATAACGAAAAATTTTCTATAGAAAAATTTTTATAAAAAAAATTTTGTATAGAAAAATGTTTATAACTAACAAATTTCTATAGAAAAATTTTATGATAAAGAATTAGTTATAGAAGAATTTTTTATAGAAAAATTTGTAGATCTAAAAATTTTCTATAGAAAAATTTTCTATAGAAAAATTTTTATATCGAAAAATTTTTTATAGAAAAATTTTTATATCGAAAAATTTTCTTTAGAAAAATTTTTATATCGAAAAATTTTCGATAGAAAAATTTTTATATCGAAAAATTTTCTATAGAAAAATTTTTATATCGAAAAATTTTCTATAGAAAAATTTTTATATCGAAAAATTTTCTATAAAAAAATTTTTATATCGAAAAATTTTCTATAGAAAAATTTTTATATCGAAAAATTTTCTATAGAAAAATTTTTATATCGAAAAATTTTCTATAGAAAAATATATATATCGAAAAATTTTCTATAGAAAAATTTTTATATCGAAAAATTTTCTATAGAAAAATTTTAATATCGAAAAATTTTCTATAGCAAAATTTTTATATCGAAACATTTTCTATAGAAAAATTTTTATATCGAAAAATTTCTATAGAAAAATTTTTATATCGAAAAATTTCTATAGAAAAATTTTTATATCGAAAAATTTTCTATAGAAAAATTTTTATATCGAAAAATTATCCATAGAAAATTTTTATATTGAAAAATTTCTACAGAAAAATTTTTATATCGAAAAATTTTCTATGGAGAAATGCAGAAATTTCTATAGAAAAATTTTAATATATTTTTTATCCCGAAATTGTTTTTTCCTTCAACTGATATTAAATTCTATAATTTCTTTTTCTTTAGAAATTTTAAAAGAAAATGTTTCTAAGCAACAGTTGGTTTTTTTCTTACAATTTAATTTCTAAATAAAATAGAAAATTCGTGTGAGTTTTCACTCTTTTAGAATAAATACACTTTTATATGTGATTTCCAAGGAAGCATTTGCTAAAACTTATACTTTTACAATTTTAACTAAGTGTTTGTATTTTTGAGCTTTAAAGTCTTTCCATTATTTTATTTTTCGTTTTTTGCAAAACCAATGGATTTTCCTCAATTTTCCTGACGTCGTATTTAAATATTTATTTTAAAGTCATTCGAGTATTTATTATTTATAAAAATATTTGTGCCCGACTTAATGAGAAAACACAGGAAGGAAAACATATGCGAGGACGATGATGCAAATGTTCATCAATTTCGTGTTCTTATACACATGAACAATATTTAAAAGTTTTCATTTTTAAATTTTTCACTTTATTTTAATTTTTTTAACCCAGCAAATATTTGATTACTTATTCAAAAGGACACCCAGAAAAAATTGTGTTACACGTTTCTAAGGTACCCGTGTTCAACTAATTTCTATGGTATCAATGTTTGTGAAAAAATTTCTAAAAATATTTTGAAAATTGCCTATGTTGACTTGATGTTTCATTAATTTTGCTGGGTTTCTCTTAAATTCTCCATATGTTGATTTTATTTACTAGAACTTCCTTTTTCTTTTCAATTCGCTTTTCCGTTTTTTATACGTACAAATATTTTGAAAATGAAAGAAATTTTTATATTTACGTTGGCTTTTGTTTATGCTTTGCTAAATGCAGGTGTTTTCGTTAAGGAAGTGTGAGACAATTCGTGTGGGCAATACATTTTTATAAAGGCCTTATATACGACCTTCTTTGGAATAACTTAAGACACACTTAAAAAAATATTTTACTATAAATGTTTATAACGAAAATTTTTGCTATAGGAAAATTTTTTATAACGAAAAATTATCTATAGAAACAATTTTATTGCGAAAAATTTTTCTGTAGAAAAAATTTATAACGAAAATTTTTATAATAAAACATTCTTTTAGCGAAAAATTTTATATAGAAACATTTTTATAACGAAAAATTGTTTAGAGAAAAGTTTTCTATAGAAAAATTTTTAAGACGAAAAATTGTCTACAGAAACATTTTTAAAATGAAAAAATTCTATATAGAAAATTTTTTATAAAGAAAGAAAAAAATGTTATAAATTTTATAGCGAAAAATTTTCCATAGAAAAAGTTTAATAATTAAAAATTTTCTACAGGAAAATTTTTATAATGAAACATTTTGTACAAAAACAAGTTTTTATTGAAAAATTTTGTGTAGAAAAATGTTAATAGCGAAAAGTTTTGTACGTAAAACGAAAAATTATTTGTAGAAAAATTTTGGTACCAACAAATTTTTTATAAAAGAGTTTTATTTGTTTATTATCGAAAAATTTTGTTATCAAAAAATTTTCTATAAATAAATTTTTATAACGACAAATTTTTGATAGAAACCAAATTTTACGTTATAAAAATTTTTCTATAGAAAATTTTTCATTATAAAAAATTTTATATGGAAAAATTTTACGTTATAAAAATTTTTCTATAGAAAATTTTTGTTAAAAACATTTTTTTATAGAAAATTTTTCGTTATAAAAATTTTTCGTATAAAAATTTTTCTATAGAAAATTTTTCGTTATAAAAATTTTTCTATAGAAAATTTTTCGTATAAAAATTTTTCTATACAAAATATTTCGTACAAAAATTTTTCTATAGAAAATTTTTTGTTATAAATTTTTTCTATAGAAAATTTTTCTTTATAAAAATGTTTCTATAGAAAATTTTTCGTTTTAAAAATTTTTCTATAGAAAATTTTTCGTTATAAAAATTTTTCTATAAAAAATTTTACATTTTAAAAATTCTTCTATAGACAATTTTTCGTTATAAAAATTTTTCTTTAGAAAATTTTTCGTTATACAAATTTTTTATAGAAAATTTTTCGTTATAAAAATTTTCCTTTAGAAAATTTTTCATTATAAAAATTTTTCTATAGAAAATTTTTCGTTATAAAAATTTTTCTATAGAAAATTTTTCATAATAGAGATTTTTCTATAGAAAATTTTTCATAATAAAAATTTTTCTATAGAAAATTTTTCATAATAAAAATTTTTCTATAGAAAATTTTTTGTTATAAATATTTATCTATAGAAAATTTTCCGTTATTAAAATATGGAAAATTTTACGTTATAAAAATTTTTCTATAGAAAATTTTTCGTTATTAAAATTTTTGTGAAGAAAATTTTTCGTTATAAAAATTTTTTTTATAGAAAATTTTTCGTTCTAAAAATTTTTCTATAGAAAATTTTTTCGTTCTAAAAATTTTTCTATAGAAAATTTTTTCGTTATAAAAATTTTTCTATAGAAAATTTTTCGTTATAAAAATTTTTCTATAGAAAATTTTTTGTTATAAAAATTTTTCTATAGAAAATTTTTCGTTATAAAAATTTTTCTTTATACAATTTTTCGTTTAAAAATTTTTCGTTAGAAAATTTTTCGTTATAAAAATTTTTCTATAGAAAATTTTTCGTTATAGAAATTTTTCTATAGAAAATTTTTCGTTATAAAAATTTTTCTATAGAAAATTTTTCGTTTTAAAAATTTTTCTATAGGAAAATTTTTCGTTTTAAAAATTTTTCTATTGAAAATTTTTAGTTATAAAAATTTTTCTATAGAAAATTTTTCGTTATAAAAATTTTCTATAGAAAATTTTTCGTTAAAAAAAAATTTTCTATAGAAAATTTTTCGTTATAAAAATTTTTCTATAGAAAATTTTTCGTTATAAAAATTTTTCTATAGAAAATTTTTCGTTATAAAAATTTTTCTATAGAAAATTTTTCGTTATAAAAATTTTTCTATAGAAAATTTTTCGTTATAAAAATTTTTCTATAGAAAATGTTTCGTAATAAAAATTTTTCTATAGAAAATTTTTCGTTATAAAAATTTTTCTATAGAAAATTTTTCGTTATAAAAATTTTCTATAGAAAATTTTTCGTTATAAAAATTTTTCTATAGAAAATTTTTCATTATAAAAATTTTTCTATAGAAAATTTTTCGTTATAAAAATTTTTCTGTAGAAAATTTTTCGTTATAAAAATGTTTGTATATAAAATGATTTTTTTTTTATTGTTTTTTTATGAATTTTTTTTTTTAATTTTTCGTTATAAAATTTTTTCTGTAGAAAACTTTGCGTTATAAAAATTTTTCTATAGAAAATTTTTCGTTATAAAAATTTTGTGTTATAAAATTTTTTTCTATAGAAAATTTTTCGTTATAAAAATTTTTCTCTAGAAAATTTTTCGTTATAAAAATTTTTCAATAGAAAATGTTTCGTCATAAAAAATTTTTCGTTGGAAGAGGTCAGTTAAGCTTTAGCTTTCCAGAAGGCCCTTTAAGCTATGGCCTTCAAACGTTTCCTGGGATGAAGTAAAAAAATTGTATGCGTGTGTGCCTTTTCGAATGAATGAATATAACTTTTCTAAACAATTTTGTATATATTTTTTTGTTCTACAAATGATTGAAAGAATGAATGAATAAATAAAGAAAGACAAAAAAGGATTCGTCTCCTTGTATATTTCACCTATAGGTACAAATAAAGGTGTGCTTTTGGAATAAATTTATGAACTAGAAATAAATATTTAATTTAAAGAAAAAAAAAACTAAACTTTAAAATGTTAAGAAAAAACGAAATATTAAAAAATTTACAAATGAAATAAGTTAAAAGAAATTGTCAAATAAATTTTAAATTGCAAAATTTTGATTATTAAAAACTATAAATCGAAGTATTGTGGCACAAATAGCCAATTTTCGACTTATTTGTAAGATTGACTTACTTCTAGCAGGATGTGATCCTGTTCAAATATAGAAATGTTATACATTATCAAGACCAGGGGCATTCGATGTCGATAGAAAACTGAAACTTTTAAGCAAATATTTTGTAACATACCTTAGGGATTTTCGAAATATTTTATTTTGCATCATTCAACTTAATACGACTTTTACGAGTTTCAGCAAATGCTTCATTAAACCCGGAAGGCTTTTATATATTTTATTGTCCACTTTTCTGAACAGCTCTTAATCTTGGCAACAGGATCGTAAATTAACAAAAGCAATTAATTTTACAATAAAATTTAATTTATTAACATTTTCAAGATATTGTTGCTAAAATTTCATAAAAATCTTTAACATTTAGCTTAAAAGTTACATATCCTTTAATGGCGGTCAATTGGCTTTACGACCTCATAAATGGGCTATTGTTAAGTTAAAAAGTTTTGTGTTAAATATCCTGACAATTTCCGTTATGGATCATAAATTTTAGACAAGAGCTAAAAATTTTTAACTTAAAAGATGTAAAGAAAAATAATACAAAATTGAAATAAAGACACAAATTATATGAAAATATTTGTTGACTCGGTTACATAGAGGAAGTTTCAATACTTATTTTGTATATACCTACATATGTATATATTTATATAGTAGCTTATATCATAATTATGATTGATTTATAAAATTTTCTTATATCCTATAAATTTATCCCTAATATCTTAACATTTTATTATATTAATTCATTTTTCCTTTGTCTGTCTTCTTGCCTTCTAATTGTGAGTTACGACTTGTCTTAAAATTTATTTCAGATAAATAAGTGAAAGAAAGGATGTCCTTATAAATAATGAAAATTAAGTATCCACTTACCAGTTACTTAATTTGAAGTTCATTAATGCCATTTCTCGACACTCTGGGAAAGACAAAGAACAAGACAATTTTATCCCTTTTTTTGGTATTAAATATAATTTTTTTTTGGGTAAAAACAATAAATTTTCTTTAGTAATAGACAACAAGCATGAAAAAAATACAGTAGTTCTCGCTTAAATGTCTCACTTTAGCATCAACGAATCATTTGTAGAAAATCCTAACTTTTAATAAAATATATCTTCAACTTTATGGACTGATGAAGAGCCTTATTCCAAATGAAGATATAATACATAACATTATTTTATTTTATTTTCAGTTGATATAAGGCTCTTTAGAAGACCTTACCATTTCATTTCGTCTATAAGGACTTCCAAGTTATTATGATAAATAAAAATATCTATTAATTCGATGGTAACATTAAAAGCTGAATACCTCAATAAATTGTCTGATGAATATTGTTTTGCAGAAATGGAATTACTTAAGAAGGTCTTTTGGAAGGACTATAATCGTAATGGGACCTAAATTTAATCAAATTAATTGAAAATATTTATATATGTTATTTCGTGATTTTTAGCCAGTTAGAAAGAATCTTAAAAAGACTTTATTTTGTAACTTACACTATCAAATTTTGGATAACAAAGACCTTCCCAAACAACTTCTATGGAAACTAAAGTAGAAGGCTAGTAGTCTTTTTGTTTTATATAAAAAGCCTTAATAAAATCGGTTAAAGTCATTAAGGAAATTGTATTATATTACGGTAGGATTTCTAATGAAGGAATGTTTAACTTAAAAGTTATAAAACATAGCTTTTCAAGCCTTTTGTTGAGAAACCCTTCTTCACCTGCCAAAAGTGTTCGTTAATCCCAAATTCTGGTAATTAAACTCACTGAGACTATGAAGTTTATTGTGTTTAGACAGAAACAAGCAAACAGAAATCTACGAGCTTCACCCGATGAACTATTCGGCTTTGGTTTAAAAAACTCTCAAGTCGGATAATATGTATTTCAGCAAAAGCGCCTAGGTCCCCATACTCTCTAAATCCCTAATGTCAGCAAGAGCCATGTCCCGTCAGTACAATATATACGTCACGTATGAATATATACGTCAACCGCCCTTTATAGTCGTCAAACCAACGCGTGTAGAAACAGTCGGGTCTTGAAATCTCTGACAATGTATTTTTTCTAAATGTAATGAATTATTTCTGCCTGGAATGAATAATTCCTCGGATAGACCTATTTGCTGAATTGGTTGATCTTTCTCTCTCTTGCGGCAGGAACTTGCTAGCGGCTAGAGACATGCACAGAAATTCTTTTTCTTCTGAAATTTGTGGGGAACTCCTAAGTCTTGTAAACTCATCTGTTCTATAATTGCCTATACTCTGCTGTGGCCCGGCACTTACGTAAGATTTATACTGTAATGCTTATTCGTCGCAAACTGCTGAGTTATCCCGAAATGCCATCTCGAACTGCCAAGTAATCTAAACTGTGAGTTATTTTAAAATGCTGACCTTTTTTTTAACCCTTGAGTCATCTCAAACTGCTTAGACGTGACAAACTGCTAAGTCATCTAGAACAGAATTATCTGGAACTGCTGAGTTATCAAGAACAGCTGAGTCATATTCTCAAGCTTCTGAGTCATTTTAAACTGTAGAGTCATCTGAAACTGCTGTGTTATCTCTAGTTGCTAAGTCACCTTAAATTGCTGAGTCATTTAGAACTTAGTTATCTTGATCTGCTGAGTCTCGAAAACAGCTGGTCATCTTCTCAAGCTTCCGAGCCATTTTGAACAGCGGAGTCATCTCAAAACTAGAGTTTCTGCGTTATCTCGAGTTGCTGAATCATCTTAAACTATTGAGCCATCTAAAACTGAATTATATAGAACTGCTGAGTCATCTAGAATAGCTGAATCATCTTTCTAAGTCATTTAAAACTGCAGAGTCATCTGAAACTGCTGTGTTATCTAGAGTTGCTGCGTAATCTCGAGTTGCTAAGTCGTCTTAAACTTGAATTACCTAGATCTGCTGAGTCATATTTTCAAGCCTCCAAATCATTTTGAACTGCAGATTCATCTGAAACTGCTGAGTTATCTCGAGTTGCTAAGTCATCTTTAACTGCTGAGTCATTTTCAACTTAATTATCTTGATCTATTGAGTCATCCAGAACAGCTGAGTCATCATTTGAAGTTTTCGAGTCATTTTGAACTGTAGAGTTATCTAAAACTGCTAGGTTATATCGAGTTGCTAAGTCATCTTAAACTGCTGAGTTAGCTTCTAAAGCTTCTGAGTCATTTTGAACTGCAGAGTTGCTAAGTCATCTTTAACTGCAGAGTCATTTAGAATTGAATTGTCTAGATCTGCTGAGTCATCCAGAACAGCTAAGTCATCTTGAACTGCTGAGTCATCTCGATCTGCTGAGTCTTCTTAAACTTCTAAATCATTTTGAATTGCGGAGACTCTAAAACTGCTGAGTTATTTCGAGATTTCAATAAATCTTGGGCTGATGTTGAATTCACGAAGAGAAGTCTATTTAACTATTGAATCTAGAGCCACATTTCCGCATTTTGCCACACAGTAGTAATTCCAATGGTGTTTTGTATGCCGGGCATCATGATAAGGATTACATTTTGCCCATAACCATAGCTCAACTATTGCGGCATTTAGATTACGAGTGATATTTAGAAAGCTTGTATGTTAATTAAGCAAATACGGAATAGCATAAAGTTCACCGATGGAATATATTTATATAATGTTGAGTCTGAAATTAAGCTTTATATTTAGTAATATTCCAATATACTATTCAAAGTTTGCTAACGAAATTTCAGATCTTTCTGTGGGATTTTGTATCTTCCGGGGAACAGAACAAATTCTGTTATGTTTAGATTAACCGCTATATCGTTATAGTTCTTCTTGTTCGAAGGCCCTCTGAATGATGTCTCTGAAGGTACTCTCTCCTCACTGTTTTTGCCACAACATCTGCATATGCGACAATTTATCTTTAGAGCGAGTTTCCATAGCAAGGGCGAAAGAAAACAGCCTTGTGGTGGGACACCAACAAATCTATTTAAGTCTGACGATTCCAGTTTGGCCCTTTTTGTAAGAAGATCGTGCAGAATCTTAGTAATACTTGTTGATTTTTTATAAGGGAAGTAAGATTTAGGTACACTTGTATATAGTGTATATACGATTTGGGTTACCTTCTTTGGAAAGGGGATAGTAGATAGGTGTAAGGCGATGAAAAGGAGAGATAAAGCTTTAAATTATTCAACACTGTGATTGCACCTCATGTCAGTTTTTAACACAGTGAAGTTAAGTTGCGCCATTTGTTGTTATATAGACCCACTTTAGTGCTACAGCCAATTTTACTTATTTTACATCGACGGCGTGTTATTGCTGTAGGCTTACCGCCAATAGAACGTGCTGTGGTAATTGTATTTCCGTGACCAGGAACTCGAACCTTGGCAGAATATTATATGTTATGCTTATTAGTCGACGTGCTAACCAACTAAGACACAATTATAAAATAATATCTTGCTAATAAGTTTAACAAGATATTAAAATTATGTTTGTGCGTCGACTACTAGGCATAATTTAAAATATTTATTTTTAAAATCACTTAAGCTAAAACTACTGTATTCTCACATAAATATAAATCCTTAGAAAGGAAAATAATATTAGGAACTTTACACTCTACTTCCTTTGCCTGGGAGTTATTAAGAGTAAAAAAAGGACATTTCCTGAAAAACATTTATTTTTCTTTCAATGTTTCAAGGACATTCCTTTTGTACTACTCCTTAAAAAAAGGACATGACCATTTAATGTATCTTATTACCAAACAAGAAAAAAACTAAAAAAAAAAACAATATCAAGGCCGCCTCAGCGACAGCAATAATTCTGAAGGGCAATAAATTTAATTTAGTCACGTGACTAATAGAGATCCTGAAACTGTAAAAACAAAAGTTTCAGATAATTTGAAATACATACGAATTTGTAAGGACCAAATTGTGAAAGAACTCGTCATTTCCAAAGAACTCAAACGTAAATGCCTTAAGCACATGTTGTCATTCGAATCATACTCGTAAATGCTGAGAAATTGCTTCCAAAAGACTAGAGTTTTGACTGACTAATGGACGGACTGTGAGAGATTGTTAATGAGTATTTGGAATGTGATGCCAACACGTACGAGAACAAGAACAAAAAGTTAGAAAATTTCATTTCCTGCCTCATTTTTACCAATTAGTTTCAATACAAAGTGTGAGTAATGAGTTTTTATAAAAGAACTAGTCGCGCCTTCAAAAAATCCCTTAATTATAAAGAGGAGAGGGTTTCCTATTAGGAAGTACTAAAAATTTATAGAAAAACTTGATATTTACTATTGCACGAAAGTTTTTGAACCAATAGTTTCTTTATAACCGATTTGGTCTTCTTATATTGACTTCTCAAATCGTTTATCCTGGGCCTTGTCATTCAACATAAATAATTGATTTCAGCAGAAAAAATAACATAGAAAGTGAGAAAAAGTTGTTTGAAAGTGAGTTTTAATTGGCAATATCTCGAAAACTACTTTACCGATTTCAATGATAATCTCATGAAACATATAATTTTTGGATCCTGGGCCCTTGTCATTTAACCTAAATAATTAATTTCAGCAGCAGAAATAACAGATAGAAAGTGAGAAAAAGTTGTTTAAAAGTGTGTTTTAATCGACAATATCTCGAAAACTGCTTTACCGATTTCAATGATAAGCTCAAGAAACATTTTTTCCGGATATACTGTTTTAGCTGTTAGGGGATGCTTAACCAAAGAAATTACAGTTGTAATGAAAAAGAATATGAATTCACAATTAAGAGGCGAAATAGGGCCCATAACTTTGGCCTTTTTGTTGGAGTGAAGACTAATTTAGATTTATTCCTTGTACGTGTTATGAAGAAATTAATTCTTAATTACAAAGATGCAAACTTAATCACACACACGTAAACATATACATATGTATGTGATTGCTAAATATGAACCCAGTAGATCCAAATTGAAGGACCATTTGAAGTCTAAGTTATTAAAAAAGTACATATGTTATATAGACAGACAGAATTCATATTTTGGGACTTTTCAGCAGTCCCGGAAATTCATTTTAGTTATGCTAAAAAAATAAGAATTTTTCGAGACTCCCCCAATTTAAAACTACTGGGTTTCACTTCAGCACCTAAATAAGTTCGAAATATGTTTATATGGTTAAAAATCTTATCACATACTTCGCCTAAGCACATGTACAAATGACTAAAATTTCCTCTTTCCTTTTCAAAAAAACACGCAACATATGTACAACTGCCCCGCCCACTCCGCACCTCTTGATTAATATGTGGATGTGAGTCAAATTAATTGCCGTAAATGTTGGAGAATGTCTTTATTTTAATTACAAATCCCAACTAAATGTATCATCAAAATGAGCAAAAATAACATCAACTGACATCTAAATAACCCCAACTCCCACAAACACACACCTTTAATATAAAACATTATCCAAAGGATCTCATAAATGAAAAGATACATTTAAGATTTGAAATGGTCATATTTAGTGGAGGAATTTACCTTGTCATAGACACAAAATGCTACATATTCCGGGGGTTGTGTGACTTTTGAGCATAATTTAGGAGTAGAATTAATTAAGTTGTATTCAAGAATATTTTAGCTCTATTTTGAATATTTATGTTAATCTTCTGGATAATTAATGGTATTTTGTCATATGAGTTTTAATTTGTAGTTTTTAGACATTGAGAAAATAAAAATGTTTATAGTTAAAATTTTCTATAAAAATTTTTTATAATGAAAATTTTCTTAAATCATTTTTATGTGAAAATATTCTAGAAATAATTTTAATATTGAAAATTTTCTTAAAAAAACATTTAAAGTGAAAATTTTCTATAAAAAAAAATTATAGTGGGAATTTTCTACAAAAAATTTTAGTCTAAGATTTTTTATAAGAAATGTTTATAGTAAAAATTTTCTATAAAAAATTTTTAAAGTGAAAATTTTCTATAAAAGAATTTAAAGTAATAATTTTCTTTAAAAAAATTTTATAGTAAAAATTTTCTATAAAAAAATTTTTAAGTGAAAATTTTCTAAAAAAATTTGTAGTGAAAATTTTCTACAAAAACATTTTATAATTCTATAAAAAATTTTCAAAGTAAAAATTTTCTATAAAAAAAAATTTAAAATTAAAATTTTCTATAAAAAAATTTTGTTGTGAAAATTTTCTACAAAAGTTTTGATAGTGAAATTTTCTATAAAAGTTTTTAAAATAAAAATTTTCTATAAAAAAAATTTACAATGAAAATTTTCTATAAAAAATTTTTATTGTGAAAATTTTCTTAAAAAATTTTTAAAGTAAAAATTTTCTATAAAAAAAAATTAGAGTGAAATTTTTATAGTAAAATTTTCTATAAAAAAATTTTATAGTGAAAATTTTCTATAACAAAATTTAAAGTAAGAATTTTCTTTAAAAAAATTTTAAAGTAAAAATTTTCTATAAAAAAATTTTAAAGTAAGAAATTTCTAAAAAAAATTTTTAAAGTGAAAATTTTCTATAAAAAAAAATTTTAGAGTGAAAATTTTTATACAAATATTTATAGTAAAATTTTCTAAAAAAATTTTATACTGAAAATTTTCTACAAAAAAATTTTACAAAAATTTTTAATTTTCTATAAAAAATTTTTATTGTTAAAATTTTCTTAACAAAATTTTTAAACTGAATTTTTATAAAGTTTTTTTACAGTGAAAAAAAAAATTAGAATGAAAATTTTCTACACAAAATTTTTACTGTAAAAATTTTCTAAAAAAGAATTTTAGAGCGAAAATTTTCTATAAAAAAATTTTAAAGAGAAAATTTTCGATAAAAAAATGTTTATAGTGAAAATTATCTTTCAAATATTATTATAGTGTAAATTTTCATTAAAAAACTTTTATAGTGAAAATTTTCTATAAAATATTTTTAAAGTGAAAATTTTCTATAAAAAAATTTTAAAGTGAAAATTTTCTATAAAAAATTTTTATAGTGAAAATTTTCTATAAAAAAATTTTATAGAAAAAAATTTTTAACGAAAAATTTTCTATAGAAAATTTTTTAACAAAAAATTTTGTATAGAAAATTTTTTAATGAAAAATTATTTATATAAAAATTTTCTATAGAAAATTTTTTTTAACGAAAAATTTTCTATAGAAAATTTCTTTTAACGAAAAATTTTCTATAGAAAATTTTTTTTAACGAAAAATTTTCTATAGAAACTATTTTTTAACGAAAAATTTTCTATAGAAAATTTTTTTTAACGAAAAATTTTCTATAGAAAATTTTTTTTAACGAAAAATTTTATATAGAAAATTTTTTTTAACGAAAAATTTTTTATAGAAAATTTTTTTTAACGAAAAATTTTCTATAGAAAATTTTTTTTAACGAAAAATTTTCTATAGAAAATTTTTTTTAACGAAAAATTTTCTATAGAAAATTTTTTTTAACGAAAAATTTTCTATAGAAAATTTTTTTTAACGAAAAATTTTCTATAGAAAATTTTTTTTAACGAAAAATTTTCTATAGAAAATTTTTTTTAACGAAAAATTTTCTAAAGAAAATTTTTTTTAACGAAAAATTTTCTATAGAAAATTTTTTTTAACGAAAAATTTTCTATAGAAAATTTTTTTTAACGAAAAATTTTCTATAGAAAATTTTTTTTAACGAAAAATTTTCTATAGAAAATTTTTTTTAACGAAAAATTTTCTATAGAAAAATTTTTTTAACGAAAAATTTTCTATAGAAAATTTTTTAATGAACAATTTTTTATAGAAAAATTTTCTATGGAAAATTTTTTTTAACGAAAAATTTTCTATAGAAATTTTTTTTAACAAAAAATTTTCTATAGAAATTTTTTTTTTTAACGAAGAATTTTCTATAGAAAATTTTTTATAACCGAAATATTTTCTATAGAAAAAATTTTAACGAAAAATTTTCTATAGAAAAATTTTTTTAACGAAAAATTTTCTATAGCAAATTTTTTATAACCGAAAAATTTTCTATACAAAAGTTTTTTTAACGAAAAAATTTCTATGGAAAAAATTTTTTTGGTTCATGTATGAGCACAAGAGGGTGGAGTAGGTTGTCATATAAAAGGGCTTCCCTGTGTTTCTTACTTGTTACTGTAAGTAGTGATACTTTTATTTTTTACCTTAACTGTATCAAACAGGCCTCTGGTATCTATTTAACTATTTAATTGAAATATTTACCTATTTATTACTTAAAGCCTAAAAGCCCTAAATATTAATTGAGGAATGCCATTAATCTTAAACAAATTCACTTATTTTATTTTAAATTTGACATAAAATATCTCTGTTTATGATTCAAATTAACTCAATTATTTGTGGCTTTAACAAACGATGACATTTCAATTGGCAAATATTTGCATAAATATTTTTTATTAACAGAAATTTCTATCTATTAAATTTTCAATAAAACAATAAACATTGAAATCAAATCAATTATCATTAACTTAATTTGTATAAATAAATGTTTGAAGTTAAGAAATCAGTTACTAATTTCATGTGTGTAAAATTTTGAATCTGTTATTATATTGAAGGCTTAGAGGGCAAAACTACTAAATCCAATTTTAAGGTCGAAGTGGATTTTTAACTCTGTTTCATAGAGAAATGGCAATAAAAGCTATCGCCTATGAAAATTTTATATTTTGCGTCGTTGGACATTTAAAGAGGAGCTTGGATGTTAGCAAAAACAATAACATTTTTCCTAAAGTGAGTTAACAGGTTTGCACTCTAAGTAGCCAATATATATTCCTTTTTCGATTTTTGGGGAGAATGTTGGCTTTAACATAGTTAAAACGGAAAATTGGATCTAAATGTTAATACGAAAAACTTAAATTTATCCTAACGCGACTTTAGCCAATTTGGCAAGGAAACATTTAAAAATATGTAATAAAATTCTTGTTTAAACATTTTTCTTCTTTTTTTTAATTTTTTCCACATTTTTTTAAGTTTATTTTTAAAAATGTCCCCTCTTTTATAGCTTATATTCGGCTTAGGAAAAAATTGTGCCACAAGAAAAAAATGAAATGAGCCAGAAAAAGTTATCAATTATTCTTGCATATTTAAACAAAATATTGATTTTTTTGGTACTTAAGATTTTGTGTTTGTCATAAGTTTAATATTCCAAATTAAAAATGCTTTTATTTAAATTAAATTCCTTTAGATACACAGAAAAAAATATGAGGAAGATTTTCATAAAAAAATGTTATTATTTATGGAAATTCAAAAAAAAGTATAAACAAATTATAAAATCTAATTTAAATGAAATTTAAAAGAATTTTTCTAATATTTTTATAAAAAATTTGTATAGTAAAAATTATCTATTAAAAATTTGTATAGTGAAATTTTTCTATAAAAAAAAATTTATACTTAAAAAATATATATTTAAATTTTTAAAGTCAATATTATATATGGAAACATTTTGAAAGTAAAAAATTTCTACAAAAAATTTTTATAATTAAAATTTTCTACAAAATTTTTGTAGTGAAATTTGTCTATAAAAAAATTATATTTGAAAAATTTTCTATACAAATTTTTATAGTCAATATTTTCTGTAAAAAGTGTTTAAATTGAAAATTTTTTATAAAAAATTTTAATACAAAAATTTTTTTATAAAAAATTTTGATTTGAAAATTTTCTATAAAAAATTTTTAAAGTATAAAAAATTTTTATAGTGACATTTTTTTATAAAAAATGTTGATAGTTTTAAATAAACAAATTTTAAAATCGAATAAATAAAATTGATAGTTTTTAAATAAATTTAAAATCTAATTAAAACGAAATTTGAAGAAATTTCTTAAATATTTTTATAAAAAAATTTTCTATAAAAAATGTTTATAGTGAAATTTTTCTATAAAAACAATTTATACTTAAAAAATTTCTATTCAAATTTTTAAAGTCAACATTATCTAAGAAACATTTTTCAAGTAAAAAAATTTCTTCAAAAAGTTAAAATTGAAATTTTCTACAAAATTTTTGTAGTGAGATTTTTCTATAAAAAAAAATATATATATGAAAAATTTTCTATACAAATTTTGTATAGTCAATATTTTCTATAAAAAATTTTAGCAATGAAAATTTTCTATAAAAATTTTTTATTGTGAAAATTTTCTATAAAAAATTTTATATTAAAAATTTTTTATAAAAAATTTTTTATAAAAAATTTTGAAATTGAAAATTTTCTATAAAAAATTTTTAAAGTAAAAATTTTGAAAGAAATTAATTTTAGTTGAACTTAGAATTTATGTTAAGAGGTTGTGGGTTCGAATCCGGGCTTAATTTATGATATGAACCTGAGCCCGGATTCGAACCCACAACCTCTTAAGTAAAAATTTTGCATAAAAAATTTTTATAGTGAAATTTTTTTATAAAAAATTTTGATAGTTTATTTAAACAAATTTTAAAATCTAGTTAAATAAAATTTCTAGTTTTTGGACAAATTTTAATATCTAAGTAAAACGAAATTTGAAGGAATTTTAAAAATTTTTGTAAAAAAAAATTTGGTAGTGAGATTTTTCTATAAAAAATGTATGCCTACAAAATTTCTATTCAAATTTTTAAGGTCAATATTATCTATAGAAAAATTTTTAAAGTAAAAAATTTCTACAAAAAATTTTGAAAATTAAAATTTTCTATAAAATTTTTGTAGAGATTTTTCTATATAAAAAAATTTTGTATGAAAATTTTTTTTTACAAATTTTTATAGCCAATATTATCTATAAAAAATTTTAGCAATGAAAATTTTGTATAAAAAATTATAAAATTGAAAATTTAAAAAAAAAATTTTTGATATTGAAAATTTTCTATAAAAAATTTTAATATTGAAAATTTTCTATAAAAAATTTTAAAGTGAAAATTTTGTATAAAAAACGTTTAAAGTGAATTTTTTTATACAAAATTTTGATAGTTTTAAATAAACAAATTTTAAAATCTATTTAAATTAAATTGATAATTTTTAACAAATTTTAAAATCTAATTAAAACAATTTGAAGAAATTTTTGAATATTTTTATAAAAAATTTTCTATAAAAAAATTTTCTATCAAATAAATTTTCTAGTGAGATTTTTCTATAAAAAATGTATACTTGAAAAATTTTTTTTTCAAATTTTTTTAGTCAATATTATCTATAAAAAATTTTTAAAGTAAAAAATTTCTACAAAAAAATTTTGAAATTGAAAATTTTCTATAAAATTTTTGTAGAGATTTTTCTATATAAAAAATTTTTGTATGAAAAATTTTCTTAACAAATTTTTATAGCCAATATTATCTATAAAAAATTTTAGCAATGAAAATTTTGTATAAAAAAATTTTAAATTGAAAACGTTTTATACAAAATTTTAATATAAAAAATTTTGATATTTGATAAAAATTTTCTATAAAAAATTTTCTAGTGAGATTTTTCTATAAAAAAGTTTATACTTAAAAAATTTATATTCAAATTTTTAAGGTCAATATTATCTATAGAAAAATTTTTAAAGTAAAATATTTCTACAAAAAATTTTTAAAATTAAAATTTTCAACAAAATTTTTGCAGTGAAATTTTTCTATAAAAAAAATTTATATATGAAAAATTTTCTATACAAATTTTAAAGTCTTTTATAAAAAATTTAAGCAATGAAAATTTTCTATAAAAAATGTTTAATGAAAATTTTTTATATAAATTTTGATATTAAAAATTTTCTATCATAAATTTTGATATTGAAAATTTTCTATCATAAATTTTGATATTGAAAATTTTCTATAAAAAAATTTTATAGTGAAAATTTTGTATTTTTTTTTTACACAAAAATTTCTTTTACTTTGACTTTTCTGCTTTCATTCTCTCAGTGTATCAGAAGACTTAAAAGACAAAAAATGAATCTTGATTTTTTTTACATGCTTAGGCTTATGTGAAAATGATACAGTGTATGAGGATATGTATTATCGAAAATTTTTATACATACATCTCCCAGACCATTTGTACTATATAATAAAGAGATCTGCAGCAAATGATTCATTTGATAAACAAATTGCTCGGATGAATCATAATCAATTGTTTTGTTTGTTTTATATTTACAAAGCCAAGGTTTTTGTAAAGCTTATAAGTGGTTTATAAGTTAAAAAAAAAAACAGAAAAGTAAATAGGACCTGTTTTTCCCACTTTCTATCTAGTGAGTGAAAGCTTTCAAAATACATAATTTTTAATAAAAAATCAGCTTTAAAATAGCGAATTTAGTACATATTTTTGGATATCTCTGAGCGAAGATAAAATAATATAAAGAAATTGCAGTCCACATATATTTTTTCTGTTAAATGTGATGTTAAAGTAAAAAAGAACAATCAAAAAAATCATAAACGCACAAACAAACATACATTTCATGAGTACGTGTATGTGCCTTAGCTTTCTCTAATTGGATAATCGTCTACATTAGTTGTTTTCGAATTTGAGTAAAAACGGTTTACCCTCATTTTATGGGACTTTTCAAAACGACCATAAGGCAAATCAATGTATGGAAGTGCATCATTTTTATATTATAGAGTTTTTCCTCAGAGGTTTACGAACCTATTGTTATTAAATTTAAAAGCTTTCTTCTCAGATTTTCTGAAATCTGATATATAATTCATGTACAATAGATGAGGCCCCATGCTCTGCTGGGAGTCAAGGATAACAGAAGAAGATGCGTCCGTCAGGAGCTCCACAAAGTTCGTTTTAACAGACAGACTAAAAGACAGACGGGCTACTCTTCTGCACGAATAATCAAAAGATAACAAACTTCTTAAAGTCAAACTTATAATACCCCAACATTTACTTATTGTTGAAGGGTATATAAACAGTTAAAATTATTTTGATTATGTCCTCGTATTAATGGATCTATTTTTTCTTTTTATTTCTTTTTAGGTAAGCAGAAACCCTTTAAATAAGGATTAAAATATAATGACTTTTGGTGTTATAATAGAGGGTCTCCTGGTAAGATTAATGTTCAACTTTCTTAGAATTATAAAATCAAACAAAAATATAAACAACAATAAAGAAAGTCGGTCAAGCCCGACCATACGATACCCTTCACCACTAAGATCAAAGGCGTTCTTTTTCGTGTATAAAGACAATTATTTTCTAAATTATGGCATTATACATACATTTTCTCAAGACTTATATATTTAAGCTGTTTTCGTCATTTGTAATTATATGAGAGCTAAGGTCAAAGGACTTGAAAAAATTGTGGGTCAAAGGACTTGCGAAAATTGTGCACGTAAAAAATAAACTTAAAATTGTCATTATTTTCAGATTTACGAGCGTTTTAGTGATTTTTGTCTCATTTTGTGAGTTTTGACAGACGAGTTTGTATAGGGGCTATGGTCAAATGTGGACCGATTTCAACGAAATTTGGTAAGAAGTATCTGTTTCAAATTTCATGGAAAAATATTGATATTTGCTGCCAAAATATCAATTCCGGGATGTGGGGCCTATGGGAGGTACCATAAATAATCAACCGAGTTTGATGAATTTCAATGGTCCCACTATTAAAGAAATCATATGTGCCAAATTTTATCAAATTATCTTTAGAATTGCGAACACTACTTTGATTACATAGGCCAGAAAAAAAAATATGATCATTGATTTGATAGGTTTGTATTCGAAAAATGCTAATCTACATCCTCTACAAAAAGATTTTGATCTGTAGATTATAAAGCAAAAACAAAAAAAAAAAAAAAAAAAACAAAAAAATGCTAATAAAAAACACTTAATATTGCCAAAGCGATTAGTTTCATGCTTTTTTATTAAAGTTTGCTAATCACGCTATGAAAATTTTAAGGAAATCCAAATTTTGACATTTGTCCCCGGTGAAGAAAGGGTTAATCTCGTCCAATATTACAAAAAATCTTTCAGCATAGGTTTTCCATAAACTAAGCAACAATATTAATACAAGTAAAATTTACCAAGCATTTACTCAAATTTGGCCCAACAATTTTAATTTTCCCGAAATTCTTCAATTTTAAATCCAAGGTACGGCGAAACCGTTCAAGATATCGACCTAATTTTTTGAGTTTTATTCTTCCATTTGTCTGTTTTAAGACACTGCTGAAGAAGCTCTAAATTTGTAATATCTGTGGAACAAAATTTTCGAAAAATTAAAAAAATGATTTTGAAGCCGACCTGAGAAATATGTACCATTTTCCAACATAAAAAAACCAAATAAATTCGATTATATTAAAGCAAAACTGAACTAATGAATAGTAACGAGTCATTTAATGATAAATAATGTCTAAATAATGTCTACATTTCTTTATTTACAACATAACATTTTTGGTGCATATCCTTAGGCGCATTTTCAGGGACATGAATTTTCAGGGCAAAAATGGAATAACTCCAAAACTACTTCATGGATTTTTGTTTTTGTCTAATTGAAATAAAGCTGTGTTAGTTTTCTTTAATATTCCATTATTTTTTCTTGTAAAAATTATTTATTTTTGGTTAAAATTTCTCAAAAATAAAAAAAACAACCCATTTTTTACAACACAAATGGGCTTTAACTTTGGACACGATACGCTCCTATAGAACGTTGTCCGATTTGGCTTAAATTTTCAGAACCAAACTGATTAACTAGAAATTAACTGGGATTTCAAATGATTTCAAGCAGACTTCTATCATATATAGAAAAAAATGGTTAAAAGACAAATGTTTTGCAAAATTTTTACTGTATCTTTTACTGCCTATCCAAAAAATTAAGTACACACAAAATTCGGCAAGACGATATTTTAAATTATTCTATCTTTTGAAGTACTTCTCAATAAGATTTATTTTCATAATTAATTTTGGTGAAAAAATATCTGTCCTGAAAGAGCCTTTGCTGACGTTTTAATTAATGTTTGCGAGCCGATTTATTATAGCATTTGATATCGATCGAAATGTAAAATATTTTAGAAGCATTTGTGTAGCATACTTTTAGGATAATCTTTATAATATTTAAAACATAAGATTTCTTCTTCTGTTTTCTTTAACTCCCAGTGGAGCATAGAGCCTCATATAAGATTTACTACTTTGTAAATTATTTGCCAAAATTTTCCTGATAGTAAATAATTATACCCTTCACCACCAAAGGAAAGGGTATTCAAAGTTTGTGCTGATGTATGTAACGCATAGAAATATTTGTCTTAGACCCACCTTTTAGTATACCAATAGGCTTAGAATCACTTTCTGAGTCGATTTAGCGATTTGCGTCCGTCCGTCCGTCTGGCTGGCTGGCTGGACCCCCATGTAAACTTTGTAATCAAACTACAGATCGCAATTCTAAAGATAATTTGATGAAACTTGGCACAGAACATTTTTTTGATAATGGGACCATGGTTATTGAAATTCGTCAAAATCGGTCCATTATGTATGGTACCTCCCATAGGTCCCCCTTCCCGGAATTGATGTATTGGCCACAAAAATGAAATTTAAACCAGACACTGCTTATGTAAACCTAAATCACTGTACCAAATTTCGTTGAAATCGGTCCACATTTGACCATAGCTCCCATACAAATTATTTTCTCAAAACACACTAAATGAGACAAAATTCACTAAAACGCTCGTAAATCCGAAGATAACGAGAGTTTTAAGTTTATTTTTGCATACGTAATTTTTTAACAACTGTAATCGATTTGTCAAATTTCGAGATAATCGATTCACATTTGACCCCAGCTCTCATATAAGTCCAAATGTCTGAAATAGCTTAAATGTATAAGTTTTGAGAATATGTTTGTATGATGGCAAAATTTAGCAAATATTTGTCTTTATACAGGAAAAAGAACATCTTTGACCTTAGTGGTGAAGGGTATCGTATGGTCGGGCCAGACCGACTATATCACATTCTTACTTGTTTTATATAAATTAAATGTTTTGACCAACAAACGGATGTGTTTAGATATAAAACATTTGTGGGCAATAAAGAAATGATAAAATTGAAAAATTTTTGCGTGTTTCTGTTCAGATGATAATCTTCGCTTTATGTTGATATTTGTTGGATACAATAATAATTCGTATTTATTCTGTCCCTCAATATAACATATAATGTGTCTAGAATTAGGGATAATCCTCCAACCATCGAAACGCGTCGAGGAAAGGTTTCCCCACCAACATTTTTTGGTTTTATCAAAAAACTATTTATTACAATATTAAATAATTGTAATGAATTGGGATCTTAGTGCAATACACTACAGTAAAACTTTTTAAACATTTTCATTGAACATTTTACAAAATAAATTATTTTCAAAATCCCTAAAGTATGTTAGACAATTAGACTTAAAAGTCTGAGTTTTCGATCGATGTCGAAAGCGGTGATTTGGTCTCAGAATTATTTTTTATAACATGAGATAAATGCGATTTAAAAGTACTTTAAAGGACTCATGTTTATAAAACACTTTATCGTTTGGAACAACAAAGCAATTTTTTAAAGTAACAAATATCCGTACTAAGGTAACGTTCGCAATGCAAGATTTTGGCAAATCGTATAAAGAAGTTTTTTTGACGAAAATTTTTTGAAATGTTTTTTATAAGAAATTTGGGATATCGTTAATGATATACAGTATACATTTTTTTTTGTTCAAAATCAAAAATTATTATTTTTTTTTCAATTATTAATGAAGTTCAAATGGGATAAACCCAAACCATTTTCTTTCCGAAATATAGTACTACGTTCCCTAAAGCCATTTCGTAATTTTAAAAATTAAAAAATTCTTTTAAATTTTGAGTGAACAATTTAAAATCTACGACTCATTGCATATAAGTGCCTCTGCTGTAGATGTCCTTGAGTGTAACAATTTTTTATATAGCAGCACCTAAACGTATGCTTTTATTTAGAATAATAAAATCTTAAATGTTGTTGGCTCCTAAAAGTAGACTCTGGCTTTTTTACTTAATTAAATTTTATGTGAGATATCAATTTTTTGAGGCTAAAGGTTGAGGCAATTTTTAAATTGTTTATTTTATTCAATTTATTGCAATTTTTACAAAAAAGAAACATTCTATATTTAAAGTGCTTAAAAAAAGATTTAAATTGAAAGTAGATTTTAATTAAAATTGTTATTTAAAAGAGATCAATATCTCAATTATTTAATGTTAAAAGTTAACTTATCTATTAAATGTTAAAAGTCAAATTTAAAAATTTTTTTAATGATATGGAATTATCATAGGAATTAAAAAAAAAAAATGTTCATTTTAATATTTCAGAAAATTTAATTGTTGCCAGGCAGGCAACTATTTTAATAACATATCCTTTTAATTATTGTTTGAAACATTAAGAAATCATTTTAAATAGAATTTATATAATTTAAATTATATAAAATGCATTTTGATTTTGCCTAATCATTATCTAAAAATCATTTCAATGCAAATCTTTTAAACATGAATGAATTAAATTCTCTAAATTATATAATATTTTCCAAATAAATTTTGTTAAAATCCTGTCTTATTAACACTTATTTATAAATTAAAATTTATAATATTCTATTGCATAAATCCTTTATAGGAGATGTATTAATAGAAATAAAATTTAATTTTGAAATGAACAACAAAACAAAAATTACAGTTTCAAATTAAAATATTCAATAATTTCAACCACGACCAGACCTTAGGAGTGTTCCGAAAAAATTTTTTAAAAATTTCCTATAAAAAAAATAAATTCTTGAAAAATTTCTTATATAAAACAAAATTTTTTTGAAAAATTACCTATAAAAATAAGAAATTTTTAAAAAATTTGCTAAAAAAATAAAAAATGTTTTAAAAATGTCTTATCAAAATTAGAAATTTTTGAAAAATTTCCTAAAAAATAGAAAATGTTTTAAAAATTTCTTATAAAAATTAGAAATTTTTGAAAAATTCCCTATAAAAGTAAGAAATTTTTAAAAAATTTCCTATAAAAATTAGAAATTTTTGAAAAATTTCCTATAAAAGTAAGAAATTTTTGAAAAATTTCCTATAAAAATGAGAAATTTTTGAAAAATTTCCTATAAAATTAAGAAAGTTTTGAAAAATTTCCTATAAAAATAAGAAATTTTGAAAAATTTCCTATAAAAATAAGAAATTTTTGAAAAATTTCCTATAAAAATAAGAAATTTTTTAAAAATTTCCTATAAAAATAAGAAATTTTTGAAAAATTTCATATAAAAAAAAGAAATTTTTAAAAAATTTCCTATAAAAATAAGAAATTTTTGAAAAATTTCCTATAAAAATAAGAAATTTTTGAAAAATTTCCTATTATTTCTTAATTTTTGAAAAATTTCCTATAAAAATAAGAAATTTTTGAAAAATTTCCTATAAAAATAAGAAATTTTTGAAAAATTTCCTATAAAAATAAGAAATTTTTGAAAAATTTCCTATAAAAATAAGAAATTTTTGAAAAATTTCCTATAAAAATAAGAAATTTTTGAAAAATTTCCTATAAAAATAAGAAATTTTTGAAAAATTTCCTATTATTTCTTAATTTTTGAAAAATTTCCTATAAAAATAAGAAATTTTTGAAAAATTTCCTATAAAAATAAGAAATTTTTGAAAAATTTCCTATAAAAATAAGAAATTTTTGATAAATTTCTTATAAAAATAAGATTTTTTTTAATTTTCTATAAAAATAAGAAATTTTTGAACCATTTCCTATAAAAATAAGAAATTTTTGAAAAATTTCCTATAAAAATAAGAAATTTTTGAAAAATTTCCTATTATTTAATAATTTTTGAAAAATTTCCTATAAAAATAAGAAATTTTTGAAAATTTCCTATAAAAATAAGAAATTTTTGAAAAATTTCCTATAAAAATAAGATTTTTTTTTAAATTTTCTATAAAAATAAGAAATTTTTGAAAAATTTCCTATAAAAATAAATAATAATTTTTGAAAAATTTCCTGTAAAAATCAGATTTTTTTTAAGTTTTCTATAAAAATAAGAAATTTTTGAAAAATTTCTAATAAAAATAAAAAATTTTGAAAAATTTCCTTTAACAATAAAAAATTTTTGAAAAATTTACTTAAGACTCAGAAATTTTAAAAATGTTCCTATAAAAATCAGAGATTTTTTAAAAATGCTATTAAAAATCAGAAATTTTTAAAAAATTTCCTAGAAAAACAACAAATTTTTGAAAAATTTCATATGAAAATAAGAAATTTTTGAAAACTTTCTTATAAAAATAAGAATTTTTTTAAAAAATTCCAATAAAAATAATTTTTTGAAAAATTTCCTATAAAAATAAGAAATTTGTGGAAATTTTTTTATAAAAATTAAATTTTTGAAAAATTTCCTTTAAAATAAGAATTTTAAAAAAAAAATTTTATATAAATAAAAAAATTTTTGAAAATAAGAAATTTTTGAAAAAATTTCTTATAAAAAATGAAATTTGAAAAAATTTCTTATAAAAGTAAGAAATAATACAAAATTTCTTATAAAAATAAGAAATTTTTGAAAAATTTCCTATAAAAAGAAGAAATTTTTGAAAAATTTCCTATAAAAATAAAAAATTTTTGAAAAAGTTCCTATTAAAATTAGAAATTTTTGAAAAATTTCCTTTTTATTTTTATAAGAAATTTTGTAAAATTTCTTCTTTTTATAACGAAATTTTTCAAAAATTTCTTATTTTTATAGGATTTTTTTTTAAATTCCTATAGTTAAAGGGAATTTTTCAAAAATTTCTTATTTTATAAGAAACTTTTTTCAAAAATTTCTGTTGGTTAACAAAATTAAGAAAAATATTCTTTTTTAACTTTTCTTCAAAACAGATAAAGTTTTATTAAACTTAAAACAACTGCAAATTTTATTCGAAACCCTCTTTTAATGAAATTATTATTTATGAATAAAAAAGATGATAATTTTTATGAAAACAATTTTTGTTGATTTGTATTGGCTTTTGTCTCTCTGGAATTTTAAGTTAAAATAATATTTTAACAAAATCATAAATATGGGATTAAAAAAACTTTAAACGGATTAAACAAATATTTATTTTTATTTATAAATAATTTGCATATATTCAAAATATGGAAAATAAAAAAAGTTTATTTTATAAATGTATTAATATTTATAAAGTCTCTAAAAAATGGATGAGGAAAAATGCAAAACTTAACACATGTTAACAAAGAACTCCCCTAAACTAGGCAACATTTTTGCTTTAAAAACAAATGCCTAATAGTAGGTTAAACAAATAATTGAAAAAATGAATTTTTAATTAAAATTTTAATATTTCAGGACAACTGCTTACATCCGTTTTGACTTTTTAAATATTTAAAAATAATAAAATTAATTTTAAATAAATTTTTTTTTTGCTTTTCTTCAAAATTCAAAAATTCTCATTCTTTAATTTTATGCTTACAACTTTTGCTATGAGAATTTTTTCTAATTTTTTATTAAATAGAAGTAAAGTAGATACTTTAGAGATTCAATTTTGTTTTCAATATTTCAAAGCGGTTAACAGGCTTCAAAGATATATGAAAAATAACTTCATATTTAAAACCAAAATTTTTGTAGGAATTTTTTTTGTTCCATAACTTGATTTCTTTTTTCAATATTTTGGGATATTGTTAAAATAATTAAAACATTGATACAAAATATTAACTGCTTAAGTGCCTAGTTTATGAGATATGAACAAAGAGTTAAATTTTTCAAAAACGGGATTCTTCAAAATTTTCATTTTTCAGTTTTTTGCTTACAACTTTTGCTATTAGAAAATTTTCTGATTTTTAATTAAATATAAGTGAAGTAGGCAATTTAAAGATGAATTTTTCTTTTTAAAATTTCAAATCGGTTAACATGTTTAGGAGATATAAATGAAATGAATCAAAATTTATAAGAAAAATTTTTATAAGTAAATATTTTTTTTTCTTGACAAAAACTTGGTTCCTTTTTTCAATATTTTTAGATATTGTTAAAAAAAATTCAAATATTAATACAAAATATTTACTGGAGTTTCTAGTTTATGAGTTATGAACAAAAATTGTTATTTTACAAAAACAAAAATGTTAATTTTACAAAAACGGGATTCTTCAAAATTCGAAAAATTCTCATTATTCGGTTTTATGTTTACAACTTTTCCAATTAGAACATTTTCTGATTTTTAATTAAATACGAACAAAGTAGATACTTTGAAGATTAATTTTTATTTTTAATATTTCAAATCGCTTAACATGTTTCGGAGATATATTAAGAATAATTCAAAATTTGAAACCAAAATTTTTGTAAATAATTTTTTTTTTTGTTCAAAAGCTTGATTTCTTCATTATCGTCAAGAAAATGTAAATATTAGGAAAAAATATTAACTACTTAAATGTCTAGTTAATGAGTTATGAACAAAAAACGGGATAGTTTTTCAGGGTGAAGCCGATCAATCAGATTTTAAATGTGGGTAAGCGTGTTATTAAAATTAAAGATATTTATATAAGAAAACTTAGTTTTGAGCGGCTAATTATATAATTGTTCACATTTTTTCAAACTTTCTTTTAAAAAATTTTAAATTGTTGTTAATCAATTATAGCAATTGACTAGATGAGGCATAGCCGTGAGATTAAACAAACATTTCAGCTATTCCGACATCTTGCCAAGTTCCTTAATTGTTTTTCGAATTAAATTTTTCAATATTTCAAAATCTCACAGGATTTGAAGACACAATTTTAAGTAAAACTCATTTTTTCTACTTCACAAAACACTTTAACTCTCGGAAAACTAAAAATCAACTGATTTGAATTCCTCTTGAATGGATTTAATCAAAAAAGATCTAAAGTATGAATAATTTTTCAGACAATATTCCATTTCATTCCATTGATTAACGCTTTTTGGTTAACAAGATGTGAATTTTGAAGATGAAGAAAAAAATCTCAAAAATTACCACATTTTTTGGTTGTTAACGAGGTTCAATCGTTAGTCATTCATTCCAATTTTCCATTCAATTGTTGGTTATTTTATTGCCTTTTTTCCCCATTTACATTTTGTTCATTCGTTTTCTTATTTCGATTGTATGTTCTAGCAATTAACACCTGATTTTCGATATTGTGTGAGTTATAGATTTTTTTGTGGAGTTTCCCCATCGCCCCCCCTTTAAAAAAAAGGTGTGAAATTGTCGAAAAAAAGAAGCTGAAAACCAATTGAATAATAAATATTATATTACAAAATAAAATGCCACTTGTTTTTTAACCCATTCATGGTTTTTGAGAACTATGGGGAACATTTTACAATTTCCTATATAACTTATGTAAATTTTAATTTTTCTAACAAATTTTTTTTCAAGACAAGAGTAGGATTCTGGGGGCTTCTTTTGACAAAAGATTTATATAATTCTATTCAGTCGTGCTCCGTTAAATGCTTTCCCAAAATAGGTATCTCACATTTGTTTAGCTTAGACACAAACCACTTTAAATTTTTAAAATGAAAAAATATTAAAAATAAATGAAAAAAAAAAAAAATTATTCTTAAAGATAAAATAGACATTATACGAGGGTTACATTTTATGTTTTGGGACTAGACATTTCCATTTCTGAGATTTGGTAACTCAGGTTCCTATGGTAGCTTATGTTTCATGAAAGGGTTAAATACTTTCATACAAAGAGTATGGAATAACAGTAGTAGAGTAAGAAATATGGTCCAATGGATGGATAGAGGAATATTCTTAAAAATGTTTAAAGTTTTACACCATTAACACAAAAAACGAGCAACACGTTTTTTTTTTTTTTTGTATTGAAACCCAAAACGTTTTTCTTGGCCATTAAAATTTAACCTCAATGATTTTTATAGCTTTCGGAACATTTTAAGGAATTTTGAATTTTTCTCTTGAATAACTAATTTTAAACAAATTCGTTTTTTTGCGTTAAACCGAATGAAACTTGTTAAAAAGTTATTTTATCTCAACTTTGTATGTGTAAACAGATCCATAAAAGTATTTGTAGAATATTAAATAAATACTTAACAAGTTTTTTTCTTTAACTCTAACTCGAAACTGCTAAATGGCCCAAATTTTCATAGACCCAAAACATTACTAACAAATAACAAAAGTTACTACATAAAAATTAAAAATAAAAATTCAGTAAAAAAAAAATTTATAACACTAAAGTGTGAATTTTTTTTAAATGTATTTTAAAAATTTATAACAAGTATCTTTTTTTTGAAAAAATTATGGCTTTTTTTAGGCATTTTATCTTTGAGAAATTTGTATTTTGTGGTAACATGAAAGAATTGTCTATTAATTTCTAAGATCTAACTTCTCTAACCAATAACCAAAAGTAATAGAAAAATATTGAGATTTATGATAATATATGAAAAAGCTTGTAACTTTGCTAGAATCCATGGAAATTACGAAATAACTTCTATTTAAAATCATTCATATTTAAAGCATACAAATTATATGTCTTCAAGAAATGCAAAAGTATTTTATTTCTCCTTAAGTACTTTGTTTACAAATAACGTTCTCATTCTTTAATTTTTTGGGCTATTTAAAAAATTAAAGTAAAAAAGCTTATATCATTTTTTATTGATTTTAAGCTTAATATGCAAAAATATGCAAATGATTTATACATCTTAACAAAGCTGACATTTTAGCCTTTAATTAGATGTAAAATTTGTTTCCTATTATTTCAGGAACAAAAGTTATATTCTAAAAAATGGAGTAAAATACATTTTTACGAAAACAAATTTAAATTTTTGAAAAAAGTAATGATAAAGATTGAAATAGCTTCGTTTTGTTATATTAAAAGTATACAAATTTGTATGCATTCTGGAAATGTTATGTTAGCTTATATCACTTATTACCGATTTTAAGCTAAATATGCAAATATTATATATCATCAAAAATATAATTGATTTTACGCTAAATATGCAAATATATACAAATGATTTATATATCATCACAAAGCCTTTAAGTAGATGTAAACTTTCTTTCGTATTATTTTACAAACTAAAGTTATATCCCAAAAAATAAAGTTAAATAAAATTTTTACGAAAACCAAGAAAGCTTCTTTCTGAAATATTAAAAGTATAAAAATGTGTATACATTATAGAAAATATGAAAGTACATGTATTAGATCATGGCACTTATAACTGATTTTAAGCTTAATATGCAAATATATGCAATAGATTTATATATCATCACAAAGATGATATATAAGCCATTATGTAGATGTAAACTTTGTTTCATAATATTTTATGAAAAGAAGTTACATAAAAAAACAAGTAAGAAAGTGCTATAGCCGGTCAAGCCCGACCATACGATACTCTTCACCACTAAGATCAAAGGTGTTCTTTTTTCTGTACAATGACAAATACTTGTTAAATTTTGCCATCATACAAACATTTTCCCAAAACTTATATATTTAAACTGTTTCCGTCATTTGGACTTATACGAGAGTTAGGGCCAAATGTTGACCGATAATCTCGAAATTTGGCAAGTTAATTACAGTTTCACAAAAATTATGTATGCAAAGAATAAACTCACAATTTTTATTTCTTCAGATTTATTAGCGTTTTTAAAAATTTTAGTCTCATTTAGTGCGTTTTGACAGAAGAGTTTGTATGGGAGCTTTGGTCAAATATGGACCAATGTCAACGAAATTTGGTACAGTGATTTTAGTTTACACAAGCAGCATTCGTTTCAAATTTCATAAAAAAATATTCATATTTGTGGCCATAATATCAATTCCGGAAAGTGGGACCTATGGGAGGTACCATAAATAATGAACCAATTTTAACGAATTTCAATAGCCATGGTCCTATTATCAAAAAAATGATCTGTTCCAAATTTCATCAAAATATCTTTGATTGCGATCTGTACTTTGATTAGGTACATGGTTTACGTGGGGGTCCAGCCAGCCAGACGGACGGACGGACTGACATCGCTAGATCGACTCAGATTCTAAGCCTATTAGAAATTAGAAGAAAACATGATCCTAAAGGAAAAGAGCTAGAGCGATAAAATTTTCTGAAGATATTCCTGATTTTTTGAAAATGTTTGGTATTGAAATTGGTTGAAATCGGTGCTCATTTGATTACAGGCTTCCATATAGCCCCTTCCCGGGAATCGATTTAATGCTTATAAATTAAATCGTATAAGGAGATTTTTCAAAAATTTCTTATTTTTATACGAAAAAATTTTCAAAAATTTCTTATTTAATAGGAAATTTTTCAAAAAATTGATATTTTTATAGAGAATTTTTCAAAAATTTCTTATTTTTTTAGAAAATTTTTCAAAAATTTCTTATTTTTATAGGAAATTTTTCAAAAATTTCTTATTTGTATAAGGAAATTTAAAAAAAAATTTCTTATTTTTATAAGAAATTTTTCAAAAATTTCCTATTTTTATAGGAAATTTTTCGAAAATTTCCTATTTTTTTTAGGAAATTTTTCAAAAATTTCCTATTTTTATAGGAAATTTTTCAAAAATTTCCTATTTTTATAGGAAATTTTCAAAAAATTCCTATTTTTATAGGAAATTTTACAAAATTTTCCTATTTTTATAGGAAATTTTTCAAAATTTTCCTATTTTTATAGGAAATTTTTCAAAATTTTCCTATTTTTATAGGAAATTTTTCAAAATTTTCCTATTTTTATAGGGAATTTTTCAAAATTTTCCTATTTTTATAGGAAATTTTTCAAAATTTTCCTATTTTTATAAGAAATTTTTCAAAAATTTCCTATTTTTATAGGCAATTTTTCAAAAATTTCCTATTTTTATAGGAAATTTTTCAAAAATTTCCTATTTTTATAGGAAATTTTTTCAAAAATTTCCTATTTTTATAGGAAATTTTTCAAAAATTTCCTATTTTTATAGGAAATTTTTCAAAAATTTCCTATTTTTATAGGAAATTTTTCAAAAATTTCCTATTTTTATAGGAAATTTTTCAAAAATTTCCTATTTTTATAGGAAATTTTTCAAAAATTTCCTATTTTTATAGGAAATTTTTCAAAAATTTCCTATTTTTATAGGAAATTTTTCAAAAATTTCCTATTTTTATAGGAAATTTTTCAAAAATTTCCTATTTTTATAGGAAATTTTTCAAAAATTTCCTATTTTTATAGGAAATTTTTCAAAAATTTCCTATTTTTATAGGAAATTTTTCAAAAATTTCCTATTTTTATAGGAAATTTTTCAAAAATTTCCTATTTTTATAGGAAATTTTTCAAAAATTTCCTATTTTTATAGGAAATTTTTCAAAAATTTCCTATTTTTATAGGAAATTTTTCAAAAATTTCCTATTTTTATAGGAAATTTTTCAAAAATTTTCTATTTTTATAGGAAATTTTTCAAAAATTTCCTATTTTTATAGGAAATTTTTCAAAAATTTCCTATTTTTATAGGAAATTTTTCAAAAATTTCCTATTTTTATAGGAAATTTTTCAAAAATTTCCTATTTTTATAGGAAATTTTTCAAAAATTTCCTATTTTTATAGGAAATTTTTCAAAAATTTCCTATTTTTATAGGAAATTTTTCAAAAATTTCCTATTTTTATAGGAAATTTTTCAAAAATTTCCTATTTTTATAGGAAATTTTTCAAAAATGTCCTATTTTTATAGGAAATTTTTCAAAAATTTCCTATTTTTATAGCAAATTTTTCAAAAATTTCCTATTTTTATAGCAAATTTTTCAAAAATTTCCTATTTTTATAGGAAATTTTTCAAAAATTTCCTATTTTTATAGCAAATTTTTCAAAAATTTCCTATTTTTATAGCAAATTTTTCAAAAATTTCCTATTTTTATAGCAAATTTTTCAAAAATTTCCTATTTTTATAGGAAATTTTTCAAAAATTTCCTATTTTTACAGGAAATTTTTCAGAAATTTCCTATTTTTATAGAAAATTTTTCAAAAATTTCCTATTTTTATAGGAAATTTTTCAAAAATTTCCTATTTTTATAGGAAATTTTTCAAAAATTTCCTATTTGTATAGGAAATTTTTCAAAAATTTCCTATTTTTATAGGAAATTTTTCAAAAATTTCCTATTTTTATAGGAAATTTTTCAAAAATTTCCTATTTTTATAGGAAATTTTTCAAAAATTTCCTATTTTTATAGGAAATTTTTCAAAAATTTCCTATTTTTATAGGAAATTTTTCAAAAATTTCCTATTTTTATAGGAAATTTTTCAAAAATTTCCTATTTTTATAGGAAATTTTTCAAAAATTTCCTATTTTTATAGGAAATTTTTCAAAAAATTCCTATAAAAATAGGAAATTTTTCAAAAATTTCCTATTTTTATATAATATTATATTATTATATAATATTATAGGAAATTTTTCAAAAATTTCCTATAAAAATAGGAAATTTTTCAAAAATTTCCTATTTTTATATGAAATTTTTCAAAAATTTCCTATTTTTATAGGAAATTTTTCAAAAATTTCCTATTTTTATAGGAAATTTTTTAAAAATTTCCTATTTTTATAGGAAATTTTTCAAAATTTTTCAAAAATGTCTTGTTTATATAAGAACATTTTCAAAAACTTCCTATTTTTATAAGAAATTTTTCAAAAAATTTCTTATTTTTATAGGAAATGTTTCAAAAACTTTTTATTTTTATGGCGAGTTTTTCAAAAATTTCTTGTTTTTGTGGGAAATTTTTCAAAAATTTCTTATTTTTATAAGCAAATTTTGAGCACACGGGTGCCTACCCTTGTTATATAATCAAATTAGATTTCAGGAATTTAATGATATAAAACGAAAATATAATTTAATGCTACACTA
This sequence comes from Stomorhina lunata, assembly GCA_933228675.1. Taxonomy (NCBI): domain Eukaryota; kingdom Metazoa; phylum Arthropoda; class Insecta; order Diptera; family Rhiniidae; genus Stomorhina; species Stomorhina lunata. The sequence goes on from OW121743.1 coordinate 74,171,172, forward strand.
ATATTGAAATCAAGTCAAAAGGTTTTTTGCTTAAAAGTTTTGCAAAGAATTTTATCCTCGAAATTCGTTGGCCTGTCCAAAAAAGTTGTCATGGAAAAAAAACTTTGACAAAACTTAAAATATTAAAAAAATAAAATTTGTTTCATTTTAATAAAATTTCCAAGAATTGAGCTAAACGCCAAGTCTATAGAAAGTATTTTTAGTTTGAAATTTAATATTAAAATATTTGAATATTTAAGATAACATTTTTAAATTTTCATAAAATTTTTTGTATATAAAAATGTGAACTTGTAGCATTAATAACTATGTTACAAGTACTTGAATTTAATGATATCGAAATTCCTTTACCCCTGAATCGAGAAAAGTTAGGGCTAAAGCCATTTTATTTTGTTTATATGTATTTTTATTTCCTCCAGGTATTTTTTTTTTTTCTTTTAGTTTTATATACTTTATCTACAGCATGCTCTGACTCAGTCACTCAGACTCTTTGAAACTTAACTTAACATTTTATATTTTATTTCGTTTTAATATTTAACTTAAAGTAGCAGAAGAAAAAAAGATACACGTTTCAGTTTTTAAAAGAATCATCATCATTTCATTTATTCACAACATTTAACGCACTAAAGTCAAGTGTTTCGCAGTTAACGTAGAACGTTGCCCCAGTCAACCAAACAACTCAACTGTGCGATATTTTCGAAAAAATAAACGAATATTTTAATAAATAATTTCAAAATAAAAGTAAAAATACAAAAATGAAAACATGAAAAAAGCTAAATATTTATATTCTCAACGTTCCCAGTCAGTCATTCAAATTTTGACTTTAATTTTTAAAGGTGTAAACTCGTATCCACTAAAAAGTGAACATTAACAAAGTGAACGAATGAATGAATGAAAGTAATAAAAAGTCAAGCATATTTTTAGGGTTTTTAAAATTCACAAAACCTTGAAGCTGTTAACGTTATAGTAGAAAGATTTTAAGCGAGTATGAGTTCAAACAAGTATGAGTTCTAACAGGTGTTAAAGTGTGTGTGTGTGTTTGAAAAGGATACAGAGAAAGTAAGCGTGGTAATTTTTAGTCATGACTTATAAAGGTGATAATAACAGAGTAATAACGATAATGGTAAGAAAGATGACAGCGATAATGTTTATTTAAGTACAGCCCAGGTTTGTGTCACATATTTCATCTACTGACAGACACACAAACAATTCGTCTAAGCGGAAAGACAGGCAGACACTGTCACAGTCAGCCTTAATTTCATTTTAAAAACCCCTCATTTATACTAAATAGTTACCAATAAAAGAAGCGTGAAGAAGAATGAAAATTGAGATTTAATATAAAAAGTGGACGTCCACACCAAAACGTAACAATTCCATAATAAATAGCTTTGAGTATATTATGAAAAGATTTTTTACACCATAAATTGTGGGGAAAGGTTTAAAAAACTCTATAGAAAAACTGTTATACTGGCAATTGTTTTATATTATTCTATAGAAAAACGGTTATACTGACAATTTTTCTATAGACAAGCTGTTATACTTTATAGAGAAATTGTTATAGTGACAATTTTTCTATAGAAAAATTGTTTTGCTGACAAATTTTTCATAGAAAAATTGTTTTACTGACAAATTTTCTATAGAAAAATTGTTTTACTGATAAATTTTTTATAGAAAAATTGTTTTACTGAAAAATTTCCTATAGAAAAATTGTTTTACTGACAAATTTTCTACAGAAAAATTGTTTTACTGACAAATTTTCTATAGAAAAATTGTTTTACTGACAAATTTTCTATAGAAAAATTGTCTTACTGACAAATTTTCTATAGAAACATTGTTTTACTGACAAATTTTCTATAGAAAAATTGTTTTACTGACAATTTTTCAATAGAAAAACTGTTATACTGACTATTTTTCTGTAGAAAAACTTTTATACTGATAATTTTTCTATAGAAAACTGTTATACTGAAATTTTTCTATAGAAAACTGTTATACTGACTATTTTTCTATAGAAAAACTGTTATACTGAAATTTTTTCTATTGAAAAACTGTTATACTGACAATTTTTTTGTAGAAAAACTGTTATACTGACTATTTTTCTATAGAAGAACTTTTATACTGACAATTTTTTTTATAGAAAAACTGCTATACTGACTATTTTTCTATAGAAAATCTTTTATACTGCCAATTTTTCTATAGAAAAACTGTTATACTGACATTTTTTATAGAAAAACTTTTGTTATTTTTTAATTTGTTATTTTTTGGAAAAACTGTAATACTGACTATTTTTCTATAGAAAAACTTTTGTACTGACAATTTTTCTATAGAAAAACTGTTATATTGACAATTTTTTTTTATAGAAAAACTGTTATACTGACAATTTTTCTATAGAAACACTGTTATACTGACAATTTTTTCATAGAAAAACTATTATACTGAATATTTTTCTTTAGAAAAACTGTTATACTGATAATTTTTCTTTGGAAAAACTGTTTTACTGACAATTTTTCTATAGCAAAACTGTTATATTGACAAATTTTCTATACAAAAACTGTTACACTGACAAGTTTTCTATAGAAAAACTGTTATTCTGACAATTTTTCTAAAGAAAAATTGTTATACTGACAATTTTTCTAAAGAAATTGTTATACTGAAAATTTCTCTATAGAACAATTGTTATACTGAAAATTTTTCAATAGAAAAATTGTTATACTGAAAATGTTTCTATAGAAGAACCGACAATTTTTTTTTATAGAAAAACAGTTATACCGACAGTTTTTCTGTAGAAAAACTGTTATACTGACAATTTTTCTATAGAAAAACTGTTAAACTCACAATTTTTCTATAGTAAAACTATTATATTGACAAATTTTCTATAGAAAAACTGTTACGCTGATAATTTTTCTATAGAAAAACTGTTATGCCGTCAATTTTTCTAAAGAAAAATTTTTATACTGATAATTTTTCTAAAGAAAAACTGTTATTCTGAAAATTTTTCTATAAAAGAATTGTTATACTGACAATTTTTCTATACAAAAACTGTTATACTGACAAGTTTTCCATAGAAAAACTGTTATACTGACAATTCTTCTTTTATACTGACAATTTTTCTATAGAAAAACTGTTATACTGACAATTTTTTCTATAGATAAACTGTTATACTGTCAAATTTTTCTAAAGAAAAATTGTTATACTGACAATTTTTCCATAGTAAAACTCTTATTCTGACAATTTTTCTGTTATACTGACAATTTTTCTATACAAAAACTGTTATACTGACAATTTCCTATAAAAACTATTTTACTGACAATTTTTGTATAGAAAACTGTTATACTGATAATTTGCTTATAAAAAAAACTGTTATACGGACTATTTTTCTATAGAAAAACTGTTATACTGACAATTTTTCTACATTAAAACTGCTATACTTACAATTTTCTCTAGAAAAACTGTTATACTGACAATTTTTGTATAGAAAACTATTAAAATTTGTGATACTGACAATTTTTTTGTAGAAAAATTTATTTAAAAAAACTATTATATTAACAATTTTCTCGGAAAAACTGTTATACCGACAATTTTTCTTTAGAAAAACTGTTATACTGTTAATTTTTCTATAGAAAAACTGTTTTCGATCAATATCGAATGCGGTGATTTGGTCCTAGGGCTATTTGATGATAAGCTTGACATTATAATTATTTAAAAAAATAGTTATATACCAACAACCAATTCAAAGAAGTGTTAACTACAATAATTTATAACGCATTTCATTATTAAGAAATATTAAATTCAATACTAATAAATATTTTCCCTTTTTTTGGTATTTATTGAATAAATATTCAAACCTTTTCCTTGAATGAAACTATTTTTATACCCATATCCAAATGTTAACATTTTGTCACTTTTATAAATATTTAATAAACTTGAGTTTACTTATTTGTGTCGATTTCCAAATTTGTAAAATAGTTCTCTTAAAGTACAAAATTTACAACTTCATAAAAATGTACTTACATGTAGCCACGTTTCAGAATTATTTCTGTTTAAGAAAAAAGAAGACAGAATTTGTTTCGAAAAATTTCTGATGATTTCTTTTTCGTTTTCATTTTGTGTTTGGAAAGTTTTTGGAAGATAGAGTAGGTTAAATTTAAAGAAAGGGAAGAAGACTTAAAATAGATACAAGAAAAATGAGATTTCCTAAGAAGGATAAAGGTTTAACAGAAAAAGCGATTTTTAAATATTGATGAAATTATTAAATATAAAATAAAAATTTGCTTTCCAAAAACTATTCCTTAAAATTCTTACAACTTGTTGAAAACATGTTATTTATTTAACGAATATTTCCTTGAGAGTCTCTATGAATAGAATTTTGTCATGGCACCTTAAATCCACCTAAGACTGATCCTACATTGAACTTTTTGTCATACTTTCCTTTCTTCTAGTAAATATAAGAAAAATACTCGTACATTTATTTTCGGAAAAGGTGTTTTTTGTTTAACGATATTTCTGCTATAAGTACCTTTGAAATATAAGTATGTACTTTATTGTATTGCAAGTACTTTTTACTAGGGATTTCAAATATTAACATAAATATACATACATATGTATGTATCTACAATTCCATTTCACTTGTATTTCTATTTATATTTCCTGTAGATATTACTCTCTACATTAATATTTAATGTGTGAAATATTATAATGTAGACGAAAATGTCCTCTAGATTGAAGGCAGGACTAAATATTCTAGATTACATTTATTTACCTTTTTGCCATAATGGTTTTTGTACTTAAATATTTACGTACATAAACGACTTTATTTATTTGTTGGAAAAGGTAAATTAAAGGCGGAAAATTGTTTTTCTACAAAGACATGGACTAAGACATAGACTAAGACATAGACTAAGACATAGACTAAGACATAGACTAAGACATGGACTAAGACATAGACTAAGACATATACTAAGACATAGACTACGACATAGACTAAGACATAGACTAAGGCACCCAGTAAGAAAAAAGGTTTATTCTCAAATTGAGGATGATTTGAAAATAAATGTTTTTTCAAAGGTCAAACGTTTGATACTGATTTGATACTGATTTAAGAATAATAGCGTTCTCAACAAAAAGGGGACTTTATTCTCAAATTGAGAAATGACTTTATTCTCAAATCATTATCAAACCTCATTCTCAAAGGTTTTTCAAATGTGGATATCATCTACATGTGGAACATAAATAAAATGGCGTTGTATTTTTGATATTTATGAGTTTGCTTATTTTGTTTTTGAAAACGGTGCATCATATTTAAATTCTTTTGCTTAAAATATAATTTTTTTATTGTTAGGTAAAAAAAATTTTAAGAAACAAAGAAAATTTACTTATGCATATGAATATTATTGAATTTTTAATTTTGAAATTTTTTAGCAAGGTTTTATGGTCAAATATGGATCAATTTTAAAGAATCAAAAAGAAATAACGAATTTCTTTGAAATGCAATGCCATTCCATTAAAATATCTTAAACATTAATTTTATTTAACATAAATTATTTTTTTTTTAATGTTTGAAAAAAAAATGAAATAAGGTTTGATATCAAATTTATATAACACCATTTTTCAAATTATTCTCAAATCATCTTAGGGTTTGATAATGATTTGAGAATAACCTTTATTCTCAATTTGAAAAACTATCATTTTTCAAACGTTTATTGTCAAATGAACCCTCATTTGAAAATGAATATGAATCTCAAACATCTGTTCAGGTTTGAAAAAAGTTTGAAAAAACGTTTGATATCAAATGTAAAAGTCATCATATTTCAAACGTTTGACACTGTTCTTACTGGGCATAGACTAAGACATAGACTAAGACATAGACTAAGTCATAGACATAGACATAGACTAAGACATAGACTAAGACATAGACTAAGACATAGACTAAGACATAGACTAAGACATAGACTAAGACATAGACTAAGACATAGACTAAGACATAGACTAAGACATAGACTAAGACATAGACTAAGACATAGACTAAGACATAGACTAAGACATGGACTAAGACATAGACTAAGACATATACTAAGACATAGACTAAGACATAGACTAAGACATAGACTAAGACATAGACTAAGACATAGACTAAGACATGGACTAAGACATAGACTAAGACATATACTAAGACATAGACTAAGACATAGACTAAGACATAGACTAAGGCATAGACTAAGACATAGACTAAGACATAGAAATAGACATAGACATAGACATAGACATAGACATAGACATAGACATAGACATAGACATAGACATAGACATAGACATAGATATAGAACAATTGTTATACTGAAAATTTTTCAATAGAAAAATTGTTATACTGAAAATGTTTCTATAGAAGAACCGACAATTTTTTTTTATAGAAAAACAGTTATACCGACAGTTTTTCTGTAGAAAAACTGTTATACTGACAATTTTTCTATAGAAAAACTGTTAAACTCACAATTTTTCTATAGTAAAACTATTATATTGACAAATTTTCTATAGAAAAACTGTTACGCTGATAATTTTTCTATAGAAAAACTGTTATGCCGTCAATTTTTCTAAAGAAAAATTTTTATACTGATAATTTTTCTAAAGAAAAACTGTTATTCTGAAAATTTTTCTATAAAAGAATTGTTATACTGACAATTTTTCTATACAAAAACTGTTATACTGACAAGTTTTCCATAGAAAAACTGTTATACTGACAATTCTTCTTTTATACTGACAATTTTTCTATAGAAAAACTGTTATACTGACAATTTTTTCTATAGATAAACTGTTATACTGTCAAATTTTTCTAAAGAAAAATTGTTATACTGACAATTTTTCCATAGTAAAACTCTTATTCTGACAATTTTTCTGTTATACTGACAATTTTTCTATACAAAAACTGTTATACTGACAATTTCCTATAAAAACTATTTTACTGACAATTTTTGTATAGAAAACTGTTATACTGATAATTTGCTTATAAAAAAAACTGTTATACGGACTATTTTTCTATAGAAAAACTGTTATACTGACAATTTTTCTACATTAAAACTGCTATACTTACAATTTTCTCTAGAAAAACTGTTATACTGACAATTTTTGTATAGAAAACTATTAAAATTTGTGATACTGACAATTTTTTTGTAGAAAAATTTATTTAAAAAAACTATTATATTAACAATTTTCTCGGAAAAACTGTTATACCGACAATTTTTCTTTAGAAAAACTGTTATACTGTTAATTTTTCTATAGAAAAACTGTTTTCGATCAATATCGAATGCGGTGATTTGGTCCTAGGGCTATTTGATGATAAGCTTGACATTATAATTATTTAAAAAAATAGTTATATACCAACAACCAATTCAAAGAAGTGTTAACTACAATAATTTATAACGCATTTCATTATTAAGAAATATTAAATTCAATACTAATAAATATTTTCCCTTTTTTTGGTATTTATTGAATAAATATTCAAACCTTTTCCTTGAATGAAACTATTTTTATACCCATATCCAAATGTTAACATTTTGTCACTTTTATAAATATTTAATAAACTTGAGTTTACTTATTTGTGTCGATTTCCAAATTTGTAAAATAGTTCTCTTAAAGTACAAAATTTACAACTTCATAAAAATGTACTTACATGTAGCCACGTTTCAGAATTATTTCTGTTTAAGAAAAAAGAAGACAGAATTTGTTTCGAAAAATTTCTGATGATTTCTTTTTCGTTTTCATTTTGTGTTTGGAAAGTTTTTGGAAGATAGAGTAGGTTAAATTTAAAGAAAGGGAAGAAGACTTAAAATAGATACAAGAAAAATGAGATTTCCTAAGAAGGATAAAGGTTTAACAGAAAAAGCGATTTTTAAATATTGATGAAATTATTAAATATAAAATAAAAATTTGCTTTCCAAAAACTATTCCTTAAAATTCTTACAACTTGTTGAAAACATGTTATTTATTTAACGAATATTTCCTTGAGAGTCTCTATGAATAGAATTTTGTCATGGCACCTTAAATCCACCTAAGACTGATCCTACATTGAACTTTTTGTCATACTTTCCTTTCTTCTAGTAAATATAAGAAAAATACTCGTACATTTATTTTCGGAAAAGGTGTTTTTTGTTTAACGATATTTCTGCTATAAGTACCTTTGAAATATAAGTATGTACTTTATTGTATTGCAAGTACTTTTTACTAGGGATTTCAAATATTAACATAAATATACATACATATGTATGTATCTACAATTCCATTTCACTTGTATTTCTATTTATATTTCCTGTAGATATTACTCTCTACATTAATATTTAATGTGTGAAATATTATAATGTAGACGAAAATGTCCTCTAGATTGAAGGCAGGACTAAATATTCTAGATTACATTTATTTACCTTTTTGCCATAATGGTTTTTGTACTTAAATATTTACGTACATAAACGACTTTATTTATTTGTTGGAAAAGGTAAATTAAAGGCGGAAAATTGTTTTTCTACAAAGACATGGACTAAGACATAGACTAAGACATAGACTAAGACATAGACTAAGACATAGACTAAGACATGGACTAAGACATAGACTAAGACATATACTAAGACATAGACTACGACATAGACTAAGACATAGACTAAGGCACCCAGTAAGAAAAAAGGTTTATTCTCAAATTGAGGATGATTTGAAAATAAATGTTTTTTCAAAGGTCAAACGTTTGATACTGATTTGATACTGATTTAAGAATAATAGCGTTCTCAACAAAAAGGGGACTTTATTCTCAAATTGAGAAATGACTTTATTCTCAAATCATTATCAAACCTCATTCTCAAAGGTTTTTCAAATGTGGATATCATCTACATGTGGAACATAAATAAAATGGCGTTGTATTTTTGATATTTATGAGTTTGCTTATTTTGTTTTTGAAAACGGTGCATCATATTTAAATTCTTTTGCTTAAAATATAATTTTTTTATTGTTAGGTAAAAAAAATTTTAAGAAACAAAGAAAATTTACTTATGCATATGAATATTATTGAATTTTTAATTTTGAAATTTTTTAGCAAGGTTTTATGGTCAAATATGGATCAATTTTAAAGAATCAAAAAGAAATAACGAATTTCTTTGAAATGCAATGCCATTCCATTAAAATATCTTAAACATTAATTTTATTTAACATAAATTATTTTTTTTTTAATGTTTGAAAAAAAAATGAAATAAGGTTTGATATCAAATTTATATAACACCATTTTTCAAATTATTCTCAAATCATCTTAGGGTTTGATAATGATTTGAGAATAACCTTTATTCTCAATTTGAAAAACTATCATTTTTCAAACGTTTATTGTCAAATGAACCCTCATTTGAAAATGAATATGAATCTCAAACATCTGTTCAGGTTTGAAAAAAGTTTGAAAAAACGTTTGATATCAAATGTAAAAGTCATCATATTTCAAACGTTTGACACTGTTCTTACTGGGCATAGACTAAGACATAGACTAAGACATAGACTAAGTCATAGACATAGACATAGACTAAGACATAGACTAAGACATAGACTAAGACATAGACTAAGACATAGACTAAGACATAGACTAAGACATAGACTAAGACATAGACTAAGACATAGACTAAGACATAGACTAAGACATAGACTAAGACATGGACTAAGACATAGACTAAGACATATACTAAGACATAGACTAAGACATAGACTAAGACATAGACTAAGACATAGACTAAGACATAGACTAAGACATGGACTAAGACATAGACTAAGACATATACTAAGACATAGACTAAGACATAGACTAAGACATAGACTAAGGCATAGACTAAGACATAGACTAAGACATAGAAATAGACATAGACATAGACATAGACATAGACATAGACATAGACATAGACATAGACATAGACATAGACATAGACATAGACATAGACATAGACATAGATATAGACATAGACTAAGACATAGACTAAGACATAGACTAAGACATAGACTAAGACATAGACTAAGACATAGACTAAGACATGGACTAAGACATAGACTAAGACATATACTAAGACATAGAATAAGACATAGACTAAGGCATAGACTAAGATAGACTAAGACATAGACTAAGACATAGACTAAGACATAGACTAAGACATAGACTAAGACATAGACTAAGACATAGACTAAGAAATAGACTAAGACATAGACTAAGACATAGACTAAGACATAGACTAAGACATAGACTAAGACATAGACTAAGACATAGACTAAGACATAGACTAAGACATAGACTAAGACATAGACTAAGACATAGACTAAGACATAGACTAAGACATAGACTAAGACATGGACTAAGACATAGACTAAGACATATACTAAGACATATACTAAGACATAGACTAAGACATAGACTAAGACATAGACTAAGACATAGACTAAGACATAGACTAAGACATAGACTAAGACATAGACTAAGACATAGACTAAGACATAGACTAAGACATGGACTAAGACATAGACTAAGACATATACTAAGACATAGACTAAGACATAGACTAAGACATAGACTAAGACATAGACTAAGACATAGACTAAGACATAGACTAAGACATGGACTAAGACATATACTAAGACATATACTAAGACATAGACTAAGACATAGACTAAGACATAGACTAAGGCATAGACTAAGACATAGACTAAGTCATAGACATAGACATAGACTAAGACATAGACTAAGACATAGACTAAGACATAGACTAAGACATAGACTAAGACATAGACTAAGACATAGACTAAGACATAGACTAAGACATAGACTAAGACATAGACTAAGACATAGACTAAGACATAGACTAAGACATAGACTAAGACATAGACTAAGACATGGACTAAGACATAGACTAAGACATATACTAAGACATAGACTAAGACATAGACTAAGACATAGACTAAGACATAGACTAAGACATAGACTAAGACATAGACTAAGACATGGACTAAGACATAGACTAAGACATATACTAAGACATATACTAAGACATAGACTAAGACATAGACTAAGGCATAGACTAAGACATAGACTAAGACATAGACATAGACATAGACATAGACATAGACATAGACATAGACTAAGACATAGACTAAGACATAGACTAAGACATAGACTAAGACATGGACTAAGACATAGACTAAGACATATACTAAGACATAGAATAAGACATAGACTAAGGCATAGACTAAGACATAGACTAAGACATAGACTAAGACATAGACTAAGACATAGACTAAGACATAGACTAAGACATAGACTAAGACATGGACTAAGACATAGACTAAGACATATACTAAGACATATACTAAGACATAGACTAAGACATAGACTAAGACATAGACTAAGACATAGACTAAGACATAGACTAAGACATAGACTAAGACATAGACTAAGACATAGACTAAGACATAGACTAAGACATGGACTAAGACATAGACTAAGACATATACTAAGACATAGACTAAGACATAGACTAAGACATAGACTAAGACATAGACTAAGACATAGACTAAGACATAGACTAAGACATGGACTAAGACATAGACTAAGACATATACTAAGACATAGACTAAGACATAGACTAAGACATAGACTAAGACATAGACTAAGACATAGACTAAGACATAGACTAAGACATAGACTAAGACATAGACTAAGACATAGACTAAGACATAGACTAAGACGTAGACTAAGACATAGACTAAGACATAGACTAAGACATAGACTAAGACATAGACTAAGACATAGACTAAGACATAGACTAAGACATAGACTAAGACATAGACTAAGACATAGACTAAGACATAGACTAAGACATAGACTAAGACATAGACTAAGACATAGACATAGACTAAGACATAGATTAAGGCATAGACTATGACATAGATTAAGGTATAGACTATAGAAAAATTGTTATACTGATAATTTTTTCATAGAAAAATTGTTATACTGACAATTTTTCTATAGAAAAATTGTTATACTGACAATTTTTCTATAGAAAAATTGTTATACTGACAATTTTTCTATAGAAAAATTGTTATACTGACAATTTTTCTATAGAAAAATTGTTATACTGACAATTTTTCTATAGAAAAATTGTTATACTGACAATTTTTCTATAGAAAAATTGTTATACTGACAATTTTTCTATCGAAAAATTGTTATTCTGACAATTTTTCTATCGAAAAATTGTTATACTGACAATTTTTCTATAAAAAAATGGCTATGTTGATAATTTTTGTATAGAAAAGTTGTTATACTGACGATTTTTCCATAGAAAAGTAGACATAGACTAAGACATAGACTAAGACATAGACTAAGACAGAGACTAAGACATAGATATATACTAAGACATGGATTAAGAAATTGTCATAAAATGGACAGTAGCCAAATCGCCGAAATGGAAGATATTTCAGAAATATTTGTCTAGCATACTTTAAGGATAATCTAAATAATATATTACATATTAGGATCATTTCATTGTAACTTATTTGCCAAATGTTCCCTGATAGTAGAAGAATTTCATTTAAACTAAATGTTTTGCTAAACAAACGGATATGTTCAGAAATCAAATTTTGTTAAACTTTTTGCAAAATAATATATTTTGAAAATCCCTAAGTTATGCAACACAATTTTTTCATAAGTCTGAGTTTTTGATCTATATCGAATAAGTCGACTTAGCCCCAGATCAGATTATTTTAAAAGTTCTAGATACTTTCAGTACCATTTCTTTTTCTTTATAGCTTTCACTTAAAGTGGCCATGAATGTTGTTGTCCAGTAGCAAAACAAATTTACTTTTTGAGCTTATTTATGCTTCAGATTTGCACTATTTTCAGTTAATAAAAAAACTTTTAAATATGAATATGAACTTTTTCTCAATATAATCCTTGAATAACAAAACAATATTCCATTAATACTCCTCTGAATGCCAAAAAAGTTTTAACAAAAGTAAATCTGAAAAAATCAACTCGACTATACAAAAAAAATGTTAAAAATTTAAATAATCATATAACAAAAGACCACAAAAAAACTGAAAATTCACAAAAACATATACACACTTGTACTGGCAAAAAAAACCCAAACTTTTTGCTAATAATATTCTCAAAATAAAAGAAAAACTTTTAATAAGTTTTCTTGTTCTGTTCGAAATTTTTCTGGTTTGTTACGCAGCAAAAGTCAAACCGCAGAAAGAAAAAAATATTTGAAATCGGCAATCATCAAGTTTGAGCATAAAGTAGAAAAAACAGAAAATTATACGGATAATGCATGAAATAATAAAGTAAATTGCAAAATTGTCTAAAAAAAATTCTAATAATAAAAAAATGTGCTGATTTTAACACGTTTAACAAATAGAGGGGCTTTTTCTATTTAAATAAAACATAGAATGAGAAATACAAGGAAAAAATAAAGAAATTCTGAAGAAAAATAAGAAAATTTCTTTTAAATGTATAAAGAAACTCAAATATTTTCTTTTAAAAATGTCCGCCTTAATGTATGCTTTAAAATTTAAAACAGTTTTAATTTATTTCATCTTAGGAAAATTCAATTTGTAGCAAAACTTGTGTGAACTTAATAAAAGAAAACACTTCACCAACAGATTCTACTTGAAGAAACTCATTTTATATTTTTTAATTATTTTTTTTTGTAGGTGTTTGTTTCATTATTTCCTCTTCCGGGATTCGTGTTTCCGGCTTTAATTAATATTTTTGTTTCTTAAGATTGAATTGTTTTGTTTAATTCTATAAAAACTTGTTGTTTGTTCTAAAATCAAATAGGAAACAAAAAAAAAAAGCTTTTTAAGTTTTCTTTTAAGTTTTGCCAAATATTTGTGTATGTGTCAGTTGCGGTAGGAAGTTTATTTGTTGTTTTTCCTTATTTATTGCTTGAAATTTTGTAACACAAAATAATTAACCAAAACTATTTCAATTACAACATTTTGCACTTAAGAAGTTTGAGATTTATTTGATATTATTCAAATTTTTACTACTAGTCCAAAATAATTCGAAGAAAATTTTATCTTCCCATAAAAAAACGAATAAAAAAATTGATGTCATACATCATTTGATGGCCACTTTTCCTTTTGTTCATATTTCCATTGTGCATGTTTTTGCATGTTTTTTGATTGATTTTTTATTCGTTTTTTAGATTTTCGTTTCCAATACCATTTGAACATCTAAAAAAAAATTGATGACATGATTTTGATAAATCGTGCCACTCCAAACGAAATGTTTTTTTAAGACAGAAGGATAAAACAATAAAAAAAGGAAATTGAAAAAAGGAAATGAAATAAAGCAAAAAATAGAACAACAAATGAAGGGTTTGTGGGATTCTTTTCTGATAAGTTTAAGTTTACATGTAAAAAATGGCAAATTTTGTATGATATTCTAAGGAAACCTAACAGATGCCTATACATTACGGAAAAAAGGGGTTAAGTGTTGTTAACTTCAGTTTAAATCCAGATTTATTTAATAATTTTTGTCTGATTTCTGAAAGAAACACCTAAAAGAGCAATTTATAATTACACATAATAACATAAGCAAGTCTTTTTAAAATTTTTCTTATAAAAATTACAAATTTTTGAAAAATTTCCTATAAAAATAAGAAATTTTTGAAAAATTTCCTATAAAGATAGAAAATTTTTGAAAAATTTCCTATAAAAATAGGAAATTTTTGAAAAATTTCCTATCAAAATAGGAAATTTTTGAAAATTTTCCTATAAAAATAGGAAATTTTTGAAAAATTTCCTATAAAAATAGGAAATTTTTGAAAAATTTCCTATAAAAATAGGAAATTTTTGAAAAATTTCCTATAAAAATAGGAAATTTTTGAAAAATTTCCTATAAAAATAGGAAATTTTTGAAAAATTTCCTATAAAAATAGGAAATTTTTGAAAAATTTCCTATAAAAATAGGAAATTTTTGAAAAATTTCCTATAAAAATAGGAAATTTTTGAAAAATTTCCTATAAAAATAGGAAATTTTTGAAAAATTTCCTATAAAAATAGGAAATTTTTGAAAAATTTCCTATAAAAATAGGAAATTTTTGAAAAATTTCCTATAAAAATAGGAAATTTTTGAAAAATTTCCTATAAAAATAGGAAATTTTTGAAAAATTTCCTATAAAAATAGGAAATTTTTGAAAAATTTCCTATAAAAATAGGAAATTTTTGAAAAATTTCCTATAAAAATAGGAAATTTTTGAAAAATTTCCTATAAAAATAGGAAATTTTTGAAAAATTTCCTATAAAAATAGGAAATTTTTGAAAAATTTCCTATAATATAATTTCCTAACAATAAGAAACTTTTGAAAAATTTTCTATAAAAATAGGAAATTTTTGAAAAATTTCCTATAAAAATAGGAAACTTTTGAAAAATTTCCTATAAAAATAAGAAATTTTTGAAAAATTTCCTATAAAAATTGGAAATTTTTGAAAAATTTCCTATAAAAATAGGAAATTTTTGAAAAATTTCCTATAAAAATAGGAAATTTTTGAAAAATTTCCTATAAAAATAGGAAATTTTTGAAAAATTTCCTATAAAAATAGGAAATTTTTGAAAAACTTTCCTATTTTTATAGGAAATTTTTCAAAAATTTCCTATAAAAATAGGAAATTTTTGAAAAATTTCCTATAAAAATAGGAAATTTTTGAAAAATTTCCTATAAAAATAGGAAATTTTTGAAAAATTTCCTATAAAAATAGGAAATTTTTGAAAAATTTCCTATAAAAAATAGGAAATTTTTAAAAATTTCCTATAAAAATAGGAAATTTTTGAAAAATTTCTTATAAAAATAGGAAATTTTTGAAAAATTTCCTATAAAAATAGGAAATTTTTGAAAAATTTCCTATCAAAATAGGAAATTTTTTAAAAATTTCCTATAAAAATAGGAAATTTTTGAAAAATTTCCTATAAAAATAGGAAATTTTTGAAAAATTTCCTATAAAAATAGGAAATTTTTGAAAAATTTCCTATAAAAATAGAAAATTTTTGAAAAATTTCCTATAAAAATAGGAAATTTTTGAAAAATTTCCTATAAAAATAGGAAATTTTTGAAAAATTTCCTATAAAAATAGGAAATTTTTGAAAAATTTCCTATAAAAATAGGAAATTTTTGAAAAATTTCCTATAAAAATAGGAAACTTTTGAAAAATTTCCTATAAAAATAGGAAACTTTTGAAAAATTTCCTATTAAAATAAGAAATTTTTGAAAAATTTCCTATAAAAATTGGAAATTTTTGAAAAATTTCCTATAAAAATAGGAAATTTTTGAAAAATTTCCTATAAAAATAGGAAATTTTTGAAAAATTTCCTATAAAAATAGGAAATTTTTGAAAAATTTCCTATAAAAATAGGAAATTTTTGAAAAATTTCCTATAAAAATAGGAAATTTTTGAAAAATTTCCTATAAAAATAGGAAATTTTTGAAAAATTTCCTATAAAAAATAGGAAATTTTTAAAAATTTCCTATAAAAATAGGAAATTTTTGAAAAATTTCTTATAAAAATAGGAAATTTTTGAAAAATTTCCTATAAAAATAGGAAATTTTTGAAAAATTTCCTATAAAAATAGGAAATTTTTGAAAAATTTCCTATCAAAATAGGAAATTTTTTAAAAATTTCCTATAAAAATAGGAAATTTTTGAAAAATTTCCTATAAAAATAGAAAATTTTTGAAAAATTTCCTATAAAAATAGGAAATTTTTGAAAAATTTCCTATAAAAATAGGAAATTTTTGAAAAATTTCCTATAAAAATAGGAAATTTTTGAAAAATTTCCTATAAAAATAGGAAATTTTTGAAAAATTTCCTATAAAAATAGGAAATTTTTGAAAAATTTCCTATAAAAATAGGAAATTTTTGAAAAATTTCCTATAAAAATAGGAAATTTTTGAAAAATTTCCTATAAAAATAGGAAATTTTTGAAAAATTTCCTATAAAAATAGGAAATTTTTGAAAAATTTCCTATAAAAATAGGAAATTTTTGAAAAATTTCCTATAAAAATAGGAAATTTTTGAAAAATTTCCTATAAAAATAGGAAATTTTTGAAAAATTTCCTATAAAAATAGGAAATTTTTGAAAAATTTCCTATAAAAATAGGAAATTTTTGAAAAATTTCCTATAAAAATAGGAAATTTTTGAAAAATTTCCTATAAAAATAGGAAATTTTTGAAAAATTTCCTATAAAAATAGGAAATTTTTGAAAAATTTCCTATAAAAATAGGAAATTTTTGAAAAATTTCCTATAAAAATAGGAAATTTTTGAAAAATTTCCTATAAAAATAGGAAATTTTTGAAAAATTTCCTATAAAAATAGGAAATTTTTGAAAAATTTCCTATAAAAATAGGAAATTTTTGAAAAATTTCCTATAAAAATAGGAAATTTTTGAAAAATTTCCTATAAAAATAGGAAATTTTTGAAAAATTTCCTATAAAAATAGGAAATTTTTGAAAAATTTCCTATAAAAATAGGAAATTTTTGAAAAATTTCCTATAAAAATAGGAAATTTTTGAAAAATTTCCTATAAAAATAGGAAATTTTTGAAAAATTTCCTATAAAAATAGGAAATTTTTGAAAAATTTCCTATAAAAATAGGAAATTTTTGAAAAATTTCCTATAAAAATAGGAAATTTTTGAAAAATTTCCTATAAAAATAGGAAATTTTTGAAAAATTTCCTATAAAAATAGGAAATTTTTGAAAAATTTCCTATAAAAATAGGAAATTTTTGAAAAATTTCCTATAAAAATAGGAAATTTTTGAAAAATTTCCTATAAAAATAGGAAATTTTTGAAAAATTTCCTATAAAAATAGGAAATTTTTGAAAAATTTCCTATAAAAATAGGAAATTTTTGAAAAATTTCCTATAAAAATAGGAAATTTTTGAAAAATTTCCTATAAAAATAGGAAATTTTTGAAAAATTTCCTATAAAAATAGGAAATTTTTGAAAAATTTCCTATAAAAATAGGAAATTTTTGAAAAATTTCCTATAAAAATAGGAAATTTTTGAAAAATTTCCTATAAAAATAGGAAATTTTTGAAAAATTTCCTATAAAAATAGGAAATTTTTGAAAAATTTCCTATAAAAATAGGAAATTTTTGAAAAATTTCCTATAAAAATAGGAAATTTTTGAAAAATTTCCTATAAAAATAGGAAATTTTTGAAAAATTTCCTATAAAAATAGGAAATTTTTGAAAAATTTCCTATAAAAATAGGAAATTTTTGAAAAATTTCCTATAAAAATAGGAAATTTTTGAAAAATTTCCTATAAAAATAGGAAATTTTTGAAAAATTTCCTATAAAAATAGGAAATTTTTGAAAAATTTCCTATAAAAATAGGAAATTTTTGAAAAATTTCCTATAAAAATAGGAAATTTTTGAAAAATTTCCTATAAAAATAGGAAATTTTTGAAAAATTTCCTATAAAAATAGGAAATTTTTGAAAAATTTCCTATAAAAATAGGAAATTTTTGAAAAATTTCCTATAAAAATAGGAAATTTTTGAAAAATTTCCTATAAAAATAGGAAATTTTTGAAAAATTTCCTATAAAAATAGGAAATTTTTGAAAAATTTCCTATAAAAAATAGGAATTTTTGAAAAATTTCCTATAAAAATAGGAAATTTTTGAAAAATTTCCTATAAAAATAGGAAATTTTTGAAAAATTTCCTATAAAAATAGGAAATTTTTGAAAAATTTCCTATAAAAATAGGAAATTTTTGAAAAATTTCCTATAAAAATAGGAAATTTTTGAAAAATTTCCTATAAAAATAGGAAATTTTTGAAAAATTTCCTATAAAAATAGGAAATTTTTGAAAAATTTCCTATAAAAATAGGAAATTTTTGAAAAATTTCCTATAAAAATAGGAAATTTTTGAAAAATTTCCTATAAAAATAGGAAATTTTTGAAAAATTTCCTATAAAAATAGGAAATTTTTGAAAAATTTCCTATAAAAATAGGAAATTTTTGAAAAATTTCCTATAAAAATAGGAAATTTTTGAAAAATTTCCTATAAAAATAGGAAATTTTTGAAAAATTTCCTATAAAAATAGGAAATTTTGAAAAATTTCCTATAAAAATAGGAAATTTTTGAAAAATTTCCTATAAAAATAGGAAATTTTTGAAAAATTTCCTATAAAAATAGGAAATTTTTGAAAAATTTCCTATAAAAATAGGAAATTTTTGAAAAATTTCCTATAAAAATAGGAAATTTTTGAAAAATTTCCTATAAAAATAGGAAATTTTTGAAAAATTTCCTATAAAAATAGGAAATTTTTGAAAAATTTCCTATAAAAATAGGAAATTTTTGAAAAATTTCCTATAAAAATAGGAAATTTTTGAAAAATTTCCTATAAAAATAGGAAATTTTTGAAAAATTTCCTATAAAAATAGGAAATTTTTGAAAAATTTCCTATAAAAATAGGAAATTTTTGAAAAATTTCCTATAAAAATAGGAAATTTTTGAAAAATTTCCTATAAAAATAGGAAATTTTTGAAAAATTTCCTATAAAAATAGGAAATTTTTGAAAAATTTCCTATAAAAATAGGAAATTTTTGAAAAATTTCCTATAAAAATAGGAAATTTTTGAAAAATTTCCTATAAAAATAGGAAATTTTTGAAAATTTCCTATAAAAATAGGAAATTTTTGAAAAATTTCCTATAAAAATAGGAAATTTTTGAAAAATTTCCTATAAAAATAGGAAATTTTTGAAAAATTTCCTATAAAAA
>OW121743.1:74191149-74278649 GCA_933228675.1 Stomorhina lunata
CACAAAAATCAAGTATTTTCTCGATTGGACGAATATTTAAGAAACTACAGCCAATTTTAGGTTTTTCATACAAAAAAATCAAAATGATCACAAAAATCAAGTATTTTCTCGATTGGACGCTTATTTAAGAAACTACAGCCAATTTTAGGTTTTTGGTACAAAAAATCAAAATGATCACAAAAATCAAGTATTTTCTCGATTGGACGAATATTTAAGAAACTACAGCCAATTTTAGGTTTTTCATACAAAAAAATCAAAATGATCACAAAAATCAAGTATTTTCTCGATTGGACGCTTATTTAAGAAACTACAGCCAATTTTAGGTTTTTGGTACAAAAAATCAAAATGATCACAAAAATCAAGTATTTTCTCGATTGGACGCTTATTTAAGAAACTACAGCCAATTTTAGGTTTTTGGTACAAAAAATCAAAATGATCACAAAAATCAAGTATTTTCTCGATTGGACGCTTATTTAAGAAACTACAGCCAATTTTAGGTTTTTGGTACAAAAAATCAAAATGATCACAAAAATCAAGTATTTTCTCGATTGGACGCTTATTTAAGAAACTACAGCCAATTTTAGGTTTTTGGTACAAAAAATCAAAATGATCACAAAAATCAAGTATTTTCTCGATTGGACGCTTATTTAAGAAACTACAGCCAATTTTAGGTTTTTGGTACAAAAAATCAAAATGATCACAAAAATCAAGTATTTTCTCGATTGGACGCTTATTTAAGAAACTACAGCCAATTTTAGGTTTTTGGTACAAAAAATCAAAATGATCACAAAAATCAAGTATTTTCTCGATTGGACGCATATTTAAGAAACTACAGCCAATTTTAGGTTTTTCATATAAAAAATCAAAATGATCACAAAAATCAAGTATTTTCTCGATTGGACGCTTATTTAAGAAACTACAGCCAATTTTAGGTTTTTCATACAAAAAAATCAAAATGATCACAAAAATCAAGTATTTTCTCGATTGGACGCTTATTTAAGAAACTACAGCCAATTTTAGGTTTTTGGTACAAAAAATCAAAATGATCACAAAAATCAAGTATTTTCTCGATTGGACGCATATTTAAGAAACTACAGCCAATTTTAGGTTTTTCATATAAAAAATCAAGATGATCACAAAAATCAAGTATTTTCTCGATTGGACGCATATTTAAGAAACTACAGCCAATTTTAGGTTTTTGGTACAAAAAATCAAAATGATCACAAAAATCAAGTATTTTCTCGATTGGACGCTTATTTAAGAAACTACAGCCAATTTTAGGTTTTTGGTACAAAAAATCCAAATGATCACAAAAATTAAGTATTTTCTCGATTGGACGCATATTTAAGAAACTACAGCCAATTTTAGGTTTTTCATATAAAAAATGATCACAAAAATCAAGTATTTTCTCGATTGGACGCTTATTTAAGAAACTACAGCCAATTTTAGGTTTTTGGTACAAAAAATCCAAATGATCACAAAAATTAAGTATTTTCTCGATTGGACGCATATTTAAGAAACTACAGCCAATTTTAGGTTTTTCATATAAAAAATCAAAATGATCACAAAAATCAAGTATTTTCTCGATTGGACGCTTATTTAAGAAACTACAGCCAATTTTAGGTTTTTCATACAAAAAAATCAAAATGATCACAAAAATCAAGTATTTTCTCGATTGGACGCTTATTTAAGAAACTACAGCCAATTTTAGGTTTTTGGTACAAAAAAATCAAAATGATCACAAAAATCAAGTATTTTCTCGATTGGACGCTTATTTAAGAAACTACAGCCAATTTTAGGTTTTTGGTAGAAAAAATCAAAATGATCACAAAAATCAAGTATTTTCTCGATTGGACGCTTATTTAAGAAACTACAGCCAATTTTAGGTTTTTCATATAAAAAAATCAAAATGATCACAAAAATCAAGTATTTTCTCGATTGGGCGCTTATTTAAGAAACTACAGCCAATTTTAGGTTTTTCATATAAAAAAATCAAAATGATCACAAAAATCAAGTATTTTCTCGATTGGACGCTTATTTAAGAAACTACAGCCAATTTTAGGTTTTTGGTACAAAAAATAAAAATGATCACAAAAATCAAGTATTTTCTCGATTGGACGCATATTTAAGAAACTACAGCCAATTTTAGGTTTTTCATACAAAAAAATCAAAATGATCACAAAAATCAAGTATTTTCTCGATTGGACGCTTATTTAAGAAACTACAGGCAATTTTAGGTTTTTGGTACAAAAAATCAAAATGATCACAAAAATCAAGTATTTTCTCAATTGGACGCTTATTTAAGAAACTACAGCCAATTTTAGGTTTTTGGTACAAAAAAATCAAAATGATCACAAAAATCAAGTATTTTCTCGATTGGACGCTTATTTAAGAAACTACAGCCAATTTTAGGTTTTTGGTAGAAAAAATCAAAATGATCACAAAAATCAAGTATTTTCTCGATTGGACGCGTATTTAAGAAACTACAGCCAATTTTAGGTTTTTGGTACAAAAAATCAAAATTATCACAAAAATCAAGTATTTTCTCGATTGGACGCTTATTTAAGAAACTACAGCCAATTTTAGGTTTTTCATATAAAAAATCAAAATGATCACAAAAATCAAGTATTTTCTCGATTGGACGCTTATTTAAGAAACTACAGCCAATTTTAGGTTTTTCATATAAAAAATCAAAATGATCACAAAAATCAAGTATTTTCTCGATTGGACGCGTATTTAAGAAACTACAGCCAATTTTAGGTTTTTGGTACAAAAAATCAAAATTATCACAAAAATCAAGTATTTTCTCGATTGGACGCATATTTAAGAAACTACAGCCAATTTTAGGTTTTTGGTACAAAAACTCAAAATGATCACAAAAATCAAGTATTTTCTCGATTGGACGCATATTTAAGAAACTACAGCCAATTTTAGGTTTTTCATATAAAAAATCAAAATGATCACAAAAATCAAGTATTTTCTCGATTGGACGCTTATTTAAGAGACTACAGCCAATTTTAGGTTTTCCATACAAAAAATCAAAATGATCACAAAAATCAAGTATTTCTCGATTGGACGCTTATTTAAGAAACTACAGCCAATTTTAGGTTTTTGGTACAAAAAATAAAAATGATCCCAAAAATCAAGTATTTTCTCGATTGGACGCATATTTAAGAAACTACAGCCAATTTTAGGTTTTTGGTACAAAAACTCAAAATGATCACAAAAATCAAGTATTTTCTCGATTGGACGCTTATTTAAGAAACTACAGCCAATTTTAGGTTTTTGGTACAAAAACTCAAAATGATCACAAAAATCAAGTATTTTCTCGATTGGACGCATATTTAAGAAACTACAGCCAATTTTAGGTTTTTGGTACAAAAAATCAAAATGATCCCAAAAATCAAGTATTTTCTCGATTGGACGCATATTTAAGAAACTACAGCCAATTTTAGGTTTTTGGTACAAAAACTCAAAATGATCCCAAAAATCAAGTATTTTCTCGATTGGACGCATATTTAAGAAACTACAGCCAATTTTAGGTTTTTGGTACAAAAAATCAAAATGATCCCAAAAATCAAGTATTTTCTCGATTGGACGCATATTTAAGAAACTACAGCCAATTTTAGGTTTTTGGTACAAAAAATTAAAATGATCACAAAAAACAAGTATTTTCTCGATTGGACGCATATTTAAGAAACTACAGCCAATTTTAGGTTTTTGGTACAAAAAAAATTAAAATGATCACAAAAAACAAGTATTTTCTCGATTGGACGCATATTTAAGAAACTACAGCTAATTTTAGGTTTTTCATACAGAAAACCAAAATGATCCCAAAAATCAAGTATTTTCTCGATTGGACGCTTATTTAAGAGACTACAGCCAATTTTAGGTTTTCCATACAAAAAATCAAAATGATCACAAAAATCAAGTATTTTCTCGATTGGACGCTTATTTAAGAAACTACAGCCAATTTTAGGTTTTTGGTACAAAAAATCAAAATGATCCCAAAAATCAAGTATTTTCTCGATTGGACGCATATTTAAGAAACTACAGCCAATTTTAGGTTTTTCATACAAAAAATCAAAATGATCACAAAAATCAAGTATTTTCTCGACTGGACGCATATTTAAGAAACTACAGCCAAGGTTTTTGGTACAAAAAATCAAGTATTTTCTCGATTAGACGCATATTTAAGAAACTACAGAAAATTTTAGGTTTTCCATACAAAAAATCAAAATGATCCCAAAAATCAAGTATTTTCTCGATTGGACGCTTATTTAAGAGACTACAGACAATTTTAGGTTTTTGGTACAAAAAATCAAAATGATCACAAAAATCAAGCCAAACGCAGCCAATTTAAATTTTTTTAGGTATTTTAATGTTTTTTGTTTTAGAAACTTATAGCTTTTTGGTTAAAAATAGTACATAAACTATTTATTACACTTATTAATTATTAATTTCCTCAATCGAATAAATCTCAAAATCTTGAAAACTATTTAATTAATTTTTACATCCCCTTTTTTCAAAATCTATAAACTTTTGCACCAAAATCCTCCCCTTCATTTTACAAAATTTAAAATATTTATTTATTGAATTAAATAGATTTTTAATAAATATATTTTTATTTTTGACTTTAATACGGCCACAAATATGAAAATCTATAGAAATTTCGTGGCAATTGTTTTTATATTGGGCTTTAATTAAATTTCGAATTAAATTAAGTGGAAATTAAAATGCAATATGTGGAAATTCAATTGCATTTTCTACAAACAGAAGCAGCAGCAAATATTTAAACTCATGCAGTTGAGGGAATAATAAAAATTGAAACAGAAGAAATATAAATTGAAACCAAAAATTTTGCTAAAATTAAAAACACATGGGAATGAAAATCAATTAACGATCGATTACACATCATTAAATATTTGGCAAATTAATAAAAATGGGAAAAATTTATTAAGAACAAAATTAAAGGTGGAATAATTTTGAGTAAACATTTTGAAGAACAAAATTTATGATAAAGGTAATAAATGAAAATTTTGCAAAACATTTTTTTAAAGTAAAAAGTCTTGTTTATAACATGTTTAGAATTTCAAAATTTCCCCCTCGAGTCTGGTCTCAGTTTCTCTAGTTTATCTTTTAAAAGGCCCTAAAGATAACCTACTTTATGTTTTTTAAATGACAATTTAAAAATGTAAATCAGAAAATAAAATTTAAAATAATAATCACGTTTTAAACAATTCCTTTAAATCCCCACAAGAAAAAAAGCATCGTTAAAAGAACAAAAAGCCAGAGTATCATATTCAAGCCAATGAGTTCTTTTTGTTTAAAAAAAGATTAAGATTTCTATCTTGAGACATTAAGAAGAAAGTTTAGTTAACAAACTCCCTTTTTTGTTTTAACATCGACTTTAAGGGCATAAATCAAAAAAATTGTCAAAACAAAATTATCCAAATTTAACGGGACACCATATGTGAAAAAGGATAACTTAAACCTTTTTTTTAGAGAACAAAGACAAGTTATCAAATTGGGTTGATTATTTCAAAGAGATTTAGGATTTAACAAAATGTTAAGATTTCTATAATTACCACAACAATTAAGGGGAAAATGCTAAAGGAATATTCAAATTTTTCTGTAAACTAAAGTTTTTTCGAAGACTTTTTTTACTTTCCCTTTTTCTTTATAACTTTAGTAATAAAATACTAAAAATATTTTTAAAAATCAGACTAGCACCCAATATTCCACAGAATAATATAATGGAAAAATATTCTAATTATATTTAGCCAAAAATCTTTAAAAAAATTTTGAAAGTTAGATTTTTCTACCAGAAAACTTCTAAAAAAAAATCTAAATTTCTATTTTTGGAAAATTTTTTATTACAAATTTTATATTTTTATAGGAATTTTTTTTAAATCTTCTAATTTTAGAGGAAATTTCTTAAAACTATTTTTATAGGAAACATTTTAAAATTTTACTATTTTTATAGCAAATTTTCAAAAATTTACTATTTTTAAAGGAAATTTTTTAAAAATTTACAATTTTTATAGGAAATTTTACAAAAATTTACTAATTTTATAGGAAATTTTACAAAAATTTAATATTTTTATAGGAAATTTTAAAAAAATTTACTATTTTTTTAGGAAATTTTGCAAAAATTTATTAAGATTTTTTTAAGATTTTTCAAAAATTTACTATTTTTAAAGAAAATTTTGCAAAAATTTACTATTTTTATAGGAAATTATGCAAAAATTTACTATTTTTATAGGAAATTATGCAAAAATTTACTATTTTTATAGGAAATTTTGCAAAAATTTACTATTTTTATAGGAAATTTTGCAAAAATTTACTATCTTTATAGGAAATTTTGCAAAAATTTACTATTTTTATAGGAAATTATGCAAAAATTTACTATTTTTATAGGAAATTATGGAAATTTTGCAAAAATTTACTATTTTTATAGGAAATTTTGCAAAAATTTACTATTTTTATAGGAAATTTTGCAAAAATTTACTATTTTTATAGGAAATTTTGCAAAAATTTACTATTTTTATAGGAAATTTTGCAAAAATTTACTATTTTTATAGGAAATTTTGCAAAAATTTACTATTTTTATAGGAAATTTTGCAAAAATTTACTATTTTTATAGGAAATTTTGCATAAATTTACTATTTTCATAGGAAATTTTGTAAAAATTTACTATTTTTATAGGAAATTTTGCAAAAATTTACTATTTTTATAGGAAATTTTGCAAAAATTTACTATTTTTATAGAAAATTTTTCAAAAATTTACTATTTTTATAGAAAATTTTTCAACAATTTACTATTTTTATAGGAAATTTTTCAAAAATTTACTATTTTTATAGGAAATTTTTCAAAAATTTACTATTTTTATAGGAAATTTTTCAAAAATTTCCTATTTTTATAGGAAATTTTTCAAAAATTTCCTATTTTTATAGAAAATTTTTCAAAAATTTCCTATTTTTATAGGAAATTTTTCAAAAATTTCCTATTTTTATAGGAAATTTTTCAAAAATTTCCTATTTTTATAGGAAATTTTTCAAAAATTTCCTATTTTTATAGGAAATTTTTCAAAAATTTCCTATTTTTATAGGAAATTTTTCAAAAATTTCCTATTTTTATAGGAAATTTTTCAAAAATTTCTTATTTGAAAGAAATTAATTTTAGTTGAACCAGAATTTATGTTGATGGTCGTGGGTTCGAGTCGGGCTCAGGTTCATGTCATAAATTATTTTTTTAATTTATGATTTTTAAATTAGATGAATAAATTTTAGGAATACTGAAAAAACTATGTGACACTTAGCAGTGTGGAATGCTGCATTTTCTGTCCCGCTACGGACTTCATCAGCACACTGTGTCACCAACTGTTAGATGCCAGTAGTTAAGATCATCTATTTAACTGAATTCTTAAGCGAAATTGAAAACGAGAATAAACATAAATTCTGGTTCAACTAAAATTAATTTCTTTCAATTAAATTGCATGGGCACCGCGATTTACATGTTTTCATTAACTCTTTCAAGTTGATACTAAATTCAAATTTGCATTAACGTAAAAGAATAAACAGAAACTTGTCAAAACAAAAATCTTTGTCTTCATTACCAGCTGATAGTTGGTTAAAGTACAAAGTAAATGTAGATTAATAAAGGATAGGAATACAAAACATAAAAGGAAAAAACTATGGTGGATAAGTTCGTCTAACTGAATCGATCATATGGTCATAGGTGAAATAGAAATGAGTGTTAATATAATTCTCGTTTTCAATTTCGCCGTAGCGGGACAGAAAATGCAGCATTCCACACTGCTAAGTGTCACATAGTTTTTTCAGTATTCCTAAAATTTATTCATCTAATTTAAAAATCATAAATTAAAAAAATAATTTATGACATGAACCTGAGCCCGACTCGAACCCACGACCATCAACATAAATTCTGGTTCAACTAAAATTAATTTCTTTCAATTAAATTGCATGGGCACCGCGATTTACATGTTTTCATTAACTCTTTCAAGTTGATACTAAATTCAAATTTGCATTAACGTAAAAGAATAAACAGAAACTTGTCAAAACAAAAATCTTTGTCTTCATTACCAGCTGATAGTTGGTTAAAGTACAAAGTAAATGTAGATTAATAAAGGATAGGAATACAAAACATAAAAGGAAAAAACTATGGTGGATAAGTTCGTCTAACTGAATCGATCATATGGTCATAGGTGAAATAGAAATGAGTGTTAATATAATTCTCGTTTTCAATTTCGCTTAAGAATTCAGTTAAATAGATGATCTTAACTACTGGCATCTAACAGTTGGTGACACAGTGTGCTGATGAAGTCCGTAGCGGGACAGAAAATGCAGCATTCCACACTGCTAAGTGTCACATAGTTTTTTCAGTATTCCTAAAATTTATTCATCTAATTTAAAAATCATAAATTAAAAAAATAATTTATGACATGAACCTGAGCCCGACTCGAACCCACGACCATCAACATAAATTCTGGTTCAACTAAAATTAATTTCTTTCAATTAAATTGCATGGGCACCGCGATTTACATGTTTTCATTAACTCTTTCAAGTTGATACTAAATTCAAATTTGCATTAACGTAAAAGAATAAACAGAAACTTGTCAAAACAAAAATCTTTGTCTTCATTACCAGCTGATAGTTGGTTAAAGTACAAAGTAAATGTAGATTAATAAAGGATAGGAATACAAAACATAAAAGGAAAAAACTATGGTGGATAAGTTCGTCTAACTGAATCGATCATATGGTCATAGGTGAAATAGAAATGAGTGTTAATATAATTCTCGTTTTCAATTTCGCTTAAGAATTCAGTTAAATAGATGATCTTAACTACTGGCATCTAACAGTTGGTGACACAGTGTGCTGATGAAGTCCGTAGCGGGACAGAAAATGCAGCATTCCACACTGCTAAGTGTCACATAGTTTTTTCAGTATTCCTAAAATTTATTCATCTAATTTAAAAATCATAAATTAAAAAAATAATTTATGACATGAACCTGAGCCCGACTCGAACCCACGACCATCAACATAAATTCTGGTTCAACTAAAATTAATTTCTTTCAATTAAATTGCATGGGCACCGCGATTTACATGTTTTCATTAACTCTTTCAAGTTGATACTAAATTCAAATTTGCATTAACGTAAAAGAATAAACAGAAACTTGTCAAAACAAAAATCTTTGTCTTCATTACCAGCTGATAGTTGGTTAAAGTACAAAGTAAATGTAGATTAATAAAGGATAGGAATACAAAACATAAAAGGAAAAAACTATGGTGGATAAGTTCGTCTAACTGAATCGATCATATGGTCATAGGTGAAATAGAAATGAGTGTTAATATAATTCTCGTTTTCAATTTCGCTTAAGAATTCAGTTAAATAGATGATCTTAACTACTGGCATCTAACAGTTGGTGACACAGTGTGCTGATGAAGTCCGTAGCGGGACAGAAAATGCAGCATTCCACACTGCTAAGTGTCACATAGTTTTTTCAGTATTCCTAAAATTTATTCATCTAATTTAAAAATCATAAATTAAAAAAATAATTTATGACATGAACCTGAGCCCGACTCGAACCCACGACCATCAATTTCTTATTTTATAAAAAAATTTTCAAAAATTTCTTATTTTATAAAAAATTTTTCAAAAATTTCTTATTTTTATAGGAAATTTTTCAAAAATTTCTTATTTGTATATGAATTTTCTTAAAAATTTCTTATTTTTATAGGAAATTTTTCAAAAATTTTTATAGGAAGTTTTTAAAAATTTCTTATTTTTATAGGAAGTTTTTCAAAAATTTCTTATTTTTATAGGAAGTTTTTAAATTTTTTTTTATTTTTATAGGAAATTTTTCAAAAATGTCCTTTTTTTATAGGAAATTTTTCAAAAATTTCCTATTTTTATAGGAAATTTTTCAAAAATTTCCTATTTTTATAGGAAATTTTTCAAAAATTTCCTATTTTTATAGGAAATTTTTCAAAAATTTCCTATTTTTATAGGAAATTTTTCAAAAATTTCCTATTTTTATAGGAAATTTTTCAAAAATTTCCTATTTTTATAGGAAATTTTTCAAAAATTTCCTATTTTTATAGGAAATTTTTCAAAAATTTCCTATTTTTATAGGAAATTTTTCAAAAATTTCCTATTTTTATAGGAAATTTTTCAAAAATTTCCTATTTTTATAGGAAATTTTTCAAAAATTTCCTATTTTTATAGGAAATTTTTCAAAAATTTCCTATTTTTATAGGAAATTTTTCAAAAATTTCCTATTTTTATAGGAAATTTTTCAAAAATTTCCTATTTTTATAGGAAATTTTTCAAAAATTTCCTATTTTTATAGGAAATTTTTCAAAAATTTCCTATTTTTATAGGAAATTTTTCTAAAATTTAATATTTTTATAGGAAATTTTTCAAAAATTTCCTATTTTTATAGGAAATTTTTCAAAAATTTCCTATTTTTATAGGAAATTTTTCAAAAATTTCCTATTTCTATAGGAAATTTTACAAAAATTTTCTATTTTTATAGGAAAATTTTCAAAAATTTCCTATTTTAAGGGAAATTTTTCAACAATTTCTTATTTTTATAGGAAATTTTTCAAAAACTTAAATTTTTATAGCAATTTTTTTAAAAATTACAATTTTATGTTATAAAATAATAAATAAATTCTCAAAAATTTATTGCAATATTTCAATTGAAAATGAAAGCATGTAAAACATTTCACATTAAATCTGTAATTATTATAGCAATTTAAAATACACATGAATGAACAAATGAATGCCTCCGGCTAATAACTAATTACATTTTCTATATCACAATATTTGTATTAATAACAAAAATACTAATAAAAATTTTAACAAAATAGAAAAAAAAATAAACAAATCAATATAATTTACAATTTTAAAGAATTTACAAAAATCCGCAACAATTAATGTTTTCGAATTATATTTAAACTGCACGTGTCGGTAATAATTTATAAAATTTAAAATCTAAAAAAAGAAGCAAAATCATGCAGGTTTTGTGGATAAAATTTCACTGAAAAGAACAATAAAGGAGTGGCGCATATTTAAAATGATTTGTAAAAACGCAGAAAAGAAATTAATAACATTTTATTTAAAATGAATGTGAAATTTTTGTTCTATTTTTGGATCAATCGTGTGTAACTTTTAGTTTGCTAATGTTTCTATTTGTTAACTCAAACTAAATTTGAATTTCAATTTTAATCCGTTTAGGGACTGCACTTTTAGTATGGGGTTATGGATGCAGAGTGATAGTAACAACAATTGTAATTTCCTATAAATAGTCAATATTTCAAAAATTTCCTATATTATATCCTTCTTAACTTTAAAATTTTTATAAACAATTTCAATATTATACAAATTATAACAACATTTATAATCCACTCATGAGTAGCACTAAAAGTAATGGGTTCTGGGAAAATGGAACTACTCAGAGCAACAATAACAAACAATAAAACTCATAACAGACATTCATAACCGCAATAACATTAAGAGCCAAAATAACAGAAACAAACAATAAACGAACAGTGGGAAAATTTGAAAAATTACTATTTATAGAACATTTTTCGAAAATTTTACGAAAAATTTTTTTTTTAAGGAAATTTTTCGAAAATTGACTATTTATAGGAAATTTTTCGAAAATTGACTATTTATAGGAAATTTTACGAAAATTGACTATTTATAGGAAATTTTTCGAAAATTGACTATTTATAGGAAATTTTTCGAAAATTGACTTTTTATCGGAAATATTCAAAAGTTTACTAATTTTAAGAAATTTTTCGAAAATAGACTATTTATAGGAAATTATTCGAAAATCTACTATTTATAGGAAATTTTTCAAAAATTTATATTTTTCCAAAATTTCTAATTTTAATAGAAAATTTTTCAAAAGTTTCTTATATTTTTCAAAAATTTCTTATTTTTATAGAAAATTTTTCAAAACTTTCTTATTTTCTTAGGTAAAATTTGTATTTTTATTGGAAATTTTTTAAAAATTTCTTATTTTTATAAAAAGTTTTTCAAAAATTTCTGATTCTTATAAGAAATTTTTCAAAAGTTTCTAAATTTTATAGGAAATTTTTCAAAAATTTCTTATTTTTATAGGAAATTTTTCAAAAATTTCTTATTTTTATAGGAAATTTTTCAAAAATTTCTTATTTTTATAGGAAATTTTTCAAAAATTTCTTATTTTTATAGGAAATTTTTCAAAAATTTCTTATTTTTATAGGAAATTTTTCAAAAATTTCTTATTTTTATGGGAAATTTTTCAAAAATTTCTTATTTTTATAAGAAATTTTTCAAAAATTTCCTATCTCTATAGGAAATTTTTTAAAAATTTCTTATCTTAATAGGAAATTTTTCAAAAATTTCTTATTTTTATAGGATTTTTTTTTTAATTTTCTTTTTTATAGGAAATTTTTCAAAAATTTCTTATTTTTATAGGAAATTTTTCAAAAATTTCTTATTTTTATAGGAAATTTTTCAAAAATTTCTTATTTTTATGGGAAATTTTTCAAAAATTTCTTATTTTTATAAGAAATTTTTCAAAAATTTCCTATCTCTATAGGAAATTTTTTAAAAATTTCTTATCTTAATAGGAAACTTTTCAAAAATTTCTTATTTTTATAGGATTTTTTTTTTAATTTTCTTTTTTATAGGAAATTTTTCAAAAATTTCTTATTTTTATAGGAAATTTTTCAAAAATTTCTTATTTTTATAGGAAATTTTTCAAAAATTTCTTATTTTTATAGGAAATTTTTCAAAAATTTCTTATTTTTATAGGAAATTTTTCAAAAATTTCCTATTTTTATAGGAAATTTTTCAAAAATTTCTTATTTTTATAGGAAATTTTTCAAAAATTTCTTATTTTTATAGGAAATTTTTCAAAAATTTCTTATTTTTATAGGAAATTTTTCAAAAATTTCTTATTTTTATAGGAAATTTTTCAAAAATTTCTTATTTTTATAGGAAATTTTTCAAAAATTTCTTATTCTTATAGGAAATTTTTCAAAAATTTCTTATTTTTATAGGAAATTTTTCAAAAATTTCTTATTTTTATAGGAAATTTTTCAAAAATTTCTTATTTTTTTTTGAAATTTTTCAAAAATTTCTTATTTTTTTAGGAAATTTTTCAAAAATTTCTTATTTTTATAGGAAATTTTTCAAAAATTTCTTATTTTTATAGGAAATTTTTCAAAAATTTCATATTTTCATCAGAAAATTTTCAAAAATTTCTTATTTTTATAGGAAATTTTTCAAAAATTTCTTATTTTATAGGAAATTTTTCAAAAATTTCTTATTTTTATAGGAAATTTTTCAAAAATTTCTTATTTTTATAGGAAATTTTTCAAAAATTTCTTATTTTTATAGGAAATTTTTCAAAAATTTCTTATTTTTTTTTGAAATTTTTCAAAAATTTCTTATTTTTTTAGGAAATTTTTCAAAAATTTCTTATTTTTATAGGAAATTTTTCAAAAATTTCTTATTTTTATAGAAAATTTTTCAAAACTTTCTTATTTTCTTAGGTAAAATTTGTATTTTTATTGGAAATTTTTTAAAAATTTCTTATTTTTATAAAAAGTTTTTCAAAAATTTCTGATTCTTATAAGAAATTTTTCAAAAGTTTCTAAATTTTATAGGAAATTTTTCAAAAATTTCTTATTTTTATAGGAAATTTTTCAAAAATTTCTTATTTTTATAGGAAATTTTTCAAAAATTTCTTATTTTTATAGGAAATTTTTCAAAAATTTCTTATTTTTATAGGAAATTTTTCAAAAATTTCTTATTTTTATAGGAAATTTTTCAAAAATTTCTTATTTTTATGGGAAATTTTTCAAAAATTTCTTATTTTTATAAGAAATTTTTCAAAAATTTCCTATCTCTATAGGAAATTTTTTAAAAATTTCTTATCTTAATAGGAAATTTTTCAAAAATTTCTTATTTTTATAGGATTTTTTTTTTAATTTTCTTTTTTATAGGAAATTTTTCAAAAATTTCTTATCTTTATAGGAAATTTTTCAAAAATTTCTTATTTTTATAGGAAATTTTTCAAAAATTTCTTATTTTTATGGGAAATTTTTCAAAAATTTCTTATTTTTATAAGAAATTTTTCAAAAATTTCCTATCTCTATAGGAAATTTTTTAAAAATTTCTTATCTTAATAGGAAACTTTTCAAAAATTTCTTATTTTTATAGGATTTTTTTTTTAATTTTCTTTTTTATAGGAAATTTTTCAAAAATTTCTTATTTTTATAGGAAATTTTTCAAAAATTTCTTATTTTTATAGGAAATTTTTCAAAAATTTCTTATTTTTATAGGAAATTTTTCAAAAATTTCTTATTTTTATAGGAAATTTTTCAAAAATTTCCTATTTTTATAGGAAATTTTTCAAAAATTTCTTATTTTTATAGGAAATTTTTCAAAAATTTCTTATTTTTATAGGAAATTTTTCAAAAATTTCTTATTTTTATAGGAAATTTTTCAAAAATTTCTTATTTTTATAGGAAATTTTTCAAAAATTTCTTATTTTTATAGGAAATTTTTCAAAAATTTCTTATTTTTATAGGAAATTTTTCAAAAATTTCTTATTTTGATAGGAAATTTTTCAAAAATTTCTTATTTTTATATAAAATTTTTAAAAAATTTCTTATTTTTATATAAAATTTTTAAAAAATTTCTTATTTTTATAGGAAATTTTTCAAACATTTCTTATTTTTATATAAAATTTTTCAAAAATTTCTTATTTTTATAGGAAATTTTTCAAAAATTTCTTATTTTTATAGGAAATTTTTCAAAAATTTCTTATTTTTATAGGAAATTTTTCAAAAATTTCTTATTTTTATAGGAAGTTTTTCAAAAATTTCTTATTTTTATAGGAAATTTTTCAAAAATTTCTTATTTTTATAGGAAATTTTTAAAAAATTTCTTTTTTTTATGGGAAATTTTTCAAAAATTGTTTGAATTTATTTATTTGGGAAAGTGTGTTTTTGACTACTTTTTATTATTTATTTCTTATAAATTTATTCTGTCCTTTCCCAACATTTTTGATCTGCCATTTTCACTTTCATCTTGGCATGTGACTATTTATTGGTTTTGTTTGCTTTTCATTCTAGAGGTTATAAATTTTATTTTTTTATTTTTAATTTTTTTCTTTATAAAAATAAACATGAGAAAGAAATATTTAACATGAGCATAATATAAAAAAAAAATTCAAGTGCTAAAAATATCGTTCGTGCATCTTTGACTTGATGCTAAGAGCGAGTGAGTCTTAAGGGTAGCGGTAAAGTATAAAGAGGTGGGGATTGTTTTTGTTGATGTAGGGATTTAGTCTATGTATTTAACAAGATACAGATTAAACAAGTAGAAAGACGGACGTACAAGATACAACATGTGATAGAAGAAGAGTTAGCAATTATTTTGCAGACCAAAAGTGACGACGTTTTGCAACAACTAATGCCTTTCACGTGATTTTATCAGTTTCTACCGGTCTTTCGGAACGGAATTTCTTACTTTGATAACAAAAATTCAAATATTTTTTTTATATTTTTCGGAAATTTTCCAAAACTTTCTTATTTTTATGGGAAATTTTTCAAAAATTTTTTATTTTAATAGGAAATTTTTTAAAAATTTCTTATTTTTATAGGAAAATTTTCAAAAATTTCTTATTTTTACAGGAAATTTTTCAAAACTTTCTTATTTTTATAGGAAATTTTTCAAAAATTTCTTATTTTTATAGGAAATTTTTCATAAATTTCTTATTTTTTAGGAAAATTTTCAAAAATTTCTTATTTTTATTGGAATTTTTTCAAAAATTTCTTATTTTATAGGAAAATTTTCATAATTTCTTATTTTTTTTAGGAAATCTGTCAAATATTTCTTATTTTTATAGGAAATTTTTCAAAAATTTCTTATTTTTATAGAAAATTTTTTAAAAATTTCTTATTTTTATAGGAAATTTTTAAAAAATTTCTTATTTTTATAGGAAATTTTTCAAAAATTTCATATTTTCATCAGAAAATTTTCAAAATATTTCATTTTTATAGGAAATTTTTTAAAAATTTCTTATTTTTACAGCAATTTTTTAGAAAATTTCTTATTTTGATAGAAAGTTTTTCAAAAATTTTGTATTTTTGTAAGAAATTTTTTAAAAATTTATTATTTTTGTAGGAAACAGTGGCTAAATTACCTCATTCGTTATCGATCGATAACTCAGACTTTTAGGAAAATATTGTGTAGAATACCTTAGGGATTTGCAAAATAATTTTATTTTCAAAAAGTATAATAAAATTTGATATCTTAGCATATCCATTTGTTTGTCAAAACTTTTATTTTAAATAAAATTCTTTTACTATCAGGGAACTTTTGACAAATAAGTTACAATTTAGTAAATTATTTAGATTATCTTAAAAGTATGCTACACAAATGTTTTTGAAATACCTTGCATTTCGATCGATATCGAATGCGATGATTTGGCCCCAGTATTTATTTATTTCGTAATTTGAGCAGATTTTTGTGCTATGAAGAATTTTGTTATATATTAGTTAAAACATTTCTTTAAATTGAAATTTCCCAGAAAATCTTATGACTTCTGAAATGCAATATGTGTTTCAAAATCTATTAATATCTGCTGTCTCAGAACAAATGGACTCTCCCTTTTATTACATTTTTTTCATGAACTACTTTTCCTCCTCAAAACAGACCTCCCACCCCAAAAGCAATTCATTTTCACATTACTGTCAAATGATTTGTGAAAAATTACTAATTACTAGGAACATGTTAAGAAAGAAATCAAATAAAAAAAGAAGGAAAAACATTAAGAAAATGTTTGTAATTCAAAAATCACTTTCAAAAGAAATTTCACAAAATTACGCGCAAATGATTGATAATAAGTCATGTGGGGCATTTTAATACTTAATTCGGAATACATTAGAATTTATTTGGCTGCTGCTCTCGTAAATCGTTTAGAATTCTTAAATTTATTCGAAACGAACTAATGTCAAGATTGATTTGTAAAAAAAATTAAAAGAAAATTATTTTCAACAAATTTTCTTAAAAATAGCCAAAAAAAAAAAGAAATTCAAAAATAAATTTTGTAAATAACTAATCGTACAAACAACGTGCGCTTTTCAATACAAATAAATTTTAATTATTCAGTATTTCAAAGGTAATTAAGTAATACAAATGGTGGAAAGTCTAATCGTTTAAAATACTCATAAAAGAAAGCCAATTAAAACCCTAAGACTTGGACGTAATGTACCAAAATAGATATAGAGGCATGGGAAAAATAGCTAATCTTAAACGAAATCTAGTGAATTTTACAAAATCAAATGGAAATAAATTGTAAGTGAAACTTTGAGAAATATAAAAATCTGCAAAATTATATCTTTAATACGTTTTAAATTATTTATTGCCTTTTTTAACTCTAGTTACTTTTAGACAACTTCTTTTTCAAAAATTTCTTACATTTATAGAAAATTTTTCAAAACTTTTTATTTTTATAGGAATTTTTTTTTTTAAATTTCTTATTTTTGTGGGAAATTTTTCAGAAATTTTTTTTTTTTTTTATAGAAAATTGTTCAAAATTTCTTCTTTTTATAGGAACATTTTCAAAAATTTCTTGTTTTTATAGGAAATTTTTCAAAAATTTCTTATTTTTATAGGAAATTTCTTAGTTTTATAGCAATTTCATATAGGAAATTTTTCAAAAATTTCTTACTTTTATAGGAAATTTTTCAATTTTTTTTTACTTTTTTGGTAAATTTTTTAAAGCTTTTTTATTTTTATAGGAAATTTTTCAAAAATTTCCTATTTTTATAGGAAATTTTTCAAAAATTTCCTATTTTTTTATAGGAAATTTTTCAAAAAATTTCCTATTTTTTTATAGGAAATTTTTCAAAAATTTCCTATTTTTTTATAGGAAATTTTTCAAAAATTTCCTATTTTTTTATAGGAAATTTTTCAAAAAATTTCCTATTTTTTTATAGGAAATTTTTCAAAAATTTCCTATTTTTTTATAGGAAATTTTTTCAAAAATTTCCTATTTTTATAGGAAATTTTTCAAAAATTTGTTATTTTTATAGGACTTTTTCCAAAAATTTCTTATTTTTATAGGAAATTTTTCAAAAATTTCTTATTTTTTATAGGAAATTTCTTATTTTTATAGCAATTTCATATAGAAAATTTTTCAAAAAATTTCTTACTTTTATAGGAAATTTTTCAATTTTTTTTTTTTACTTTTTTGGTAAATTTTTTAAAGTTTTCTTATTTTTATAGGAAATTTTTCAAAAATTTCTTATTTTTATAGAAAAATTTTCAAAAATTTCTTATTTTTATAGAAAATTTTTCAAAAATTTCTTATTTTTATAGGAAATTTTTCAAAAATTTGTTACTTTTATAGGAAATTTTTTAAAAATTTCTGATTTTTATAAAAAAAAATTTAAAAATATCGTATTTTAAAAGAACATTTTTAAAAAATTTCGTATTTTTATGGAAATTTTCAAATTTCTTGTTTTTGTAGGAAATTTTTTAAAAATTTCTTATTTTTATAGGAAGTTTTTTCAAAAACTTCTTATTTTTATAGGAAATTTTTCAAAAATTTCTTAATTTCACAGAAAATTTTTCAATTTTATGGAAAATTAAAAAAAAATTCTTATTTTTACAGGAAATTTTTCAAAAATTTCTTGTTTTTATAGAAAATTTTTCAAAAATTTCTTATTTTTATAGCAATATTTTCAAAAATTTCTTATTTTTACAGGAAAATTTTGAAAAATTTCTTATTTATATAGAAAATTTTTCAAAAATTTCTTATTTTTATAGGAAATTTTTTAAAAATTTGTTACTTTTATAAAAAAATTTTAAAAATATCGTATTTTAAAAGAACATTTTTAAAAAATTTCCTATTTTACTTGAAATTTTAAAATTTCTTGTTTTTGTAGAAAATTTTTAAAAAATTTCTTATTTTTATAAGAAATTTTTCAAAAATTTATTAATTTTATAGAAAATTTTTCAAAAATTTATTATTTTTTTTTAGGAAATTTTTCAAAAATTTATTATTTTTTTAGGAAATTTTTCAAAAATTTCTTATTTTTGTAGAAAATTTTTCAAAAATTTCTTATTTTTATAATATTTTTTTTTTAAAAACTTCTTATTTTTATAGGAAACTTTTCAGAAATTTCTTTTTTTTATAAGAAATCTTTCAAAAATTTCTTTTTTTTACAGGAAAATTTCTAAAATTTTTTTTAGGACATTTTTTAAAAAATTTCTTTTTTTTAGGAAATTTTCCAAAAATTTCTTATTTTGATAGAAAATTTTTCAAAAATTTCCTATTTTTATAGAATTTATTTTTAAAAATTTCCTATTTTTATAAGATTTTTTTTTTTTTTTTCAAAAATTTCTTATTTTTTATGAAATTTTTCAAAAATTTCTTATTTTCATAGGAAATTTTCAGAAATTTCTTATTTTTAAAGAAAATTTTTCAAAAATTTCTTATTTTTATAGAACTAAAGGAAATGTTGCTTATAACCAACAAATGGCCTTAAAGCGTTTAAAATATTTATACATTGTATATAAGTACTGAAAACAGCCACACTTACAAAATCTTTCCCCTTTTTAATTTTCACTTCAAATTTCACAAAGTCACAGCGAACAATTATGTAGTAATAAAATTTTTATTACTGTAATAGTAATGAACTTGAAAACAAGCCCCCTATTTATTCACGATCGCCAACACTTATCACTTTTTTCAGAAAGAAATCCACATATGTATACACTTTCATTCACATTTAGAATATATACACAAACTTTTTTTTCTCCCTTCCTTAATTGCCCGGCAGTCGGCCATAAAGATTAACATCTAATAAAAACAAATATATAAAAGTGAGAGAAAATTGCTTTAGAAAGAGATTAGTGTCATAAAGAGAGTTCACCTTTTTTGTCGCCTTAAAACGCTAGAAATGTGGTGAAAATTCATAAATCATATCACATGCAGCGAGATCATAATCACAATAAATTTAGAGCAGATATGGGGAAAATAGGGCGCGCTAGGGTAAATTAAATGAATTTGATTTCAAAGTTTCTAGTTCCATTTAAAGAAATTTCCACTTTGCACTTGTACAACGCGCTTTCCATTCAGTTAACGAGTTATGACACACACACACGTAAAATTTTTTGAAAAAAGTGAAATTTTTGAAAATTTTCCTATTAAAATAAGAAATTTTTGAAAAACTTCCTATAAAAATTAGAAATTTTTAAAAAATTTACTATAAAAATAAGAAAATTTTCAAAAATTTTATATAACAATAAGAAATTTTCGAAAAATTTCCTATAAAAATAAGAAATCTTTGAAAAATTAATTAAAAAAAAAAAATTTTGAAAAATTTCCTATAAAAAAAAATTTTTGAAAAATTTCCTATAACAATAACAAATTTTTGACAAATTTCCTATGCAAACATATAAGAAATTTTTGAAATATTTCCTATAACAATAGGAAATTTTTAAAAAAATTTCCTATAAAAATAAAAAAATTTTGAAAATTTTCCTATTAAAATGAGAAATTTTTTAAAAACTTTATATAAAAATAAGAAATTTTTGAAAAATTTTCTATCAAAATAAAAATTTTTTGAAAAATTTCCTATAAAAATAAAAAAATTTTTTAAAATTTACTATAAAAATAAGAAATTTTTGAAAAATTTCCTATAAAAATAAGAATTTTTTTTTAAATTTCCTTAAAAATAAGAATTTTTGAAAAATTTCCTGTAAAAATAAGAAATTTCTGAAAATTTTCCTAGAAAAATAAGAAATTTTTGAAAGATTTCCTACAGAAATAAGAAATTTTTGAAAAAAAATCCTATAAAAATAAGAAATTTTTTAAAAATTTTCTATAAAAATAGAAAATTTAAAAAAAAATTCCTATAAAAATAAGAAATTTTTTAAAAATTTCCTAAAAATATATTTTTTTTAAAAAACTCCTATAAAAATAGGAAATTTTGGAAAAATTTTCTATGAAAATTAGAAATTTTTCAAAAATAAAAATTTTTGAAAAATTTTGTATAAAATTTTTCAAAAATAAAAATTTTTGAAAAATTTTGTATAAAAATGAAATTTTTAAAAAATTCGCCAATAAAAATAAGAAATTAAAAAAAAATTCCTATAAAAACAGGAAAATTTTAAAAAATTTTTTATAAAATTAAAAAATTTTTAAAAAATTTCCTTTAAAAAATAAGAAATTTTTGAAAAATTTCATATAAAAATAAGAAATTTTTGAAAAATTGCATATAAAAATAAGAAATTTTTGAAAAATTTTCTATAAAAATAAGAAATTTTTGAAAATTTTCCTATAAAAATAAGAAATTCTTGAAAAATTTCATATAAAAATTAAAAATATTTGAAAAATTTCCTATAAAAATAAGAAATTTTTTAAAAATTTCCTATAAAAATAAGAAATTTTTGAAAAAAATCCTATACAAATAAGAAATTTTTGAAAAATTTCCTATAAAAGTAAGAAATTTTTGAAAAATTTCCTATAAAAATGAAATTTTTTTTTTAAATTTCCTATTGAAATAAGAAATTTTTGAAATTTTCCTTTAAAAATAAGAAATTTTTGAAAAATCTCCTATAAAAATAAGATTTTTTTTAAATTTCCTATAAAAAAAGGAAATTTAAAAAAAAATCCCTATAAAAATAAGATATTTGTTTTTAATTTCCTATAAAAAAAGGAAGTTTTTAAAAAAATTCCCTATAAAAATAAGAAATTGTTGAAAAATCTCGTATAAAAATAAGAAATTTTTGAAAAATTTCCTATAAAAATAAGAAATTTTTTAAAAATTTTATATAAAAATAAGAAATTTTTAAAAAATTCCCTATAAAAATAAGAAATTTTTGAAAAATTTCGTATAAAAATAATAAATTTTTGAGAAATTTCGTATAAAAATAAGAAATTTTTGAAAAATTTCCTATAAATATAAGAAATTTTTGAAAAATTTCCTATAAATATAAGAAATTTTTGAAAAATTTCGTATAAAAATAAGAAATTTTTTAAAAATTTCGTATAAAAATAAGAAATTTTTGAAAAATTTCCTATAAAAATAAAAAAAAATTTGGAAAATAAAAATAAGAAATTTTTGAAAAATTTACTATAAAAAAAAATTTCCTGTAAAAATAAGAAATTTTTGAAAATAATAGGAATTAATATTATTAACAAAGGTACACACGATGCAACCAGCAATAACAATTGACAGGTTTCGTATACAGGTTGCAATGTGTGTACTCACCATAATAATTTATTAAGGGAAAAATTAAGGGCACTTTTTGGCATACATATCAATTTTGTTAGGTAAAAAGTACTGGATTCCGTCCCCTCATAAAATCCATTATAAGCCCGCCACTGATCTTGAAAACACACGATCTTACCGCAGATATGGGGGACTATGGGTACATTTGTACGTTAACCATCAACGAACTCGATGTGCATATAAAGATAAAATTCGCTCACTCTCTCTCACACTCAGGACCGGCAGCGACAAATTCTCTAACGCAACAGATACAATTGAAAGATTTTCTGTGCCAACAAAAAACGTATCTGAAAAATTCTTATGGTTAAAGGTTTCAGTAGCATGTCGTGCATATAAACAATAACATTGTCGTGGATTTAATTTTAAAATTGTTTTTACAAAAAATTTTTATATGTTTTCTTGAAAGGAAAAACAAAGACTTATCACATTATTCCCCTAATAACAATAATGTCAACTTGAAATCGGATTATTTAAACTGATTCAGATAATTTAAGTGAAGAAGTGTTGAAAAATCAAACAAAAAAAAAAATTAATGCCGCCCCCTAAAAACAAAGAATGATACTGATCTTTGAGTTTGATTAAATAAAAAAGTGTTTAGATAATTTTGTAAATTAAAAGGAAAATAAATAGTGAATCAAGGCGAATTTTAATAGAATAATAAGCAAAACTTGTTAAAAATGCGAAGAAGAAAAGTGTCGCCATAAAGTGAAAAAAATAAAATTTTAAAATTGTGTAATATTTTGAAAAATATTTAAAGATAACCAAAATAAATTAAGATCAATTATAACAAATTGAATAAATTATTAGCGCTGAAATTAATTACAAAATTATATTTGTCTAAGTGATAAATCCCTTCACTTCTCACTGTGTATATATTTAAATTACGCACAAATATACATATGCTACCCCATATATCTAAGTATGTATGTAAAACTAGTGATTAAATGAGTACAATGACATACCCCAATGGGTGAGTCAAATAATTGACCAAAAATACCGCCATTAAAACTGTCAACAGCATCCAGTTATTTCATTGGAATTAAAAGTAAAAACGTAATTAACATGGTAATAAAATATTACAACAACTGAACCAGAAAATCAACAACAACAACAAAAAAAATAAAAATTATTATTCTGACAACAAAAATTTAAACCGTAAATGTTTATACATAGAATAAACAAATAAATAAATAAACAATATAAAATATCCACAAATTGCACAATTATACGTTTATCTCCCCTGTTTTCAACAAATAATAACATTTTAAAAGCTTTAATAAAAACAATATCGCTAATTCCGTACTTCTACTATAATCTAGTACAAAGGTAAACAAAAAGTTGGACTTGGCAACAAGGTACAAGATTGGACTACTAAACAGCAGTAAAATACTATAACAGAATCACTCGAAAAAGGTTTAAGAAAGTGAAAATTTTCTATAAATATAAGAAATTTTTGAAAAATTTTCTATAAAAATATGAAATTTTTGAAACATTTACTAAAAAATAAGAAATTTTTTAAAAATTTCCTATAAAAATAAGAAATTTTTTAAAAATTTCGTATAAAAATAAGAAATTTTTTAAAAATTTCCTATAAAAATAATACATTTTTTTAAAATTTCCTATAAAAATAAGAAATTTTTGAAAAATTTCCTATAAAAATAGGAAATTTTTGAAAAATTTCCTATAAAAATAGGAAATTTTTGAAAAATTTCCTATTAAAATTATAAGTTTTTGAAAAATTTCCTATACAAATAAGAAATTTTTTAAAAATTTCCTATAAAAATAAGAAATTTTTTTTAAATTTCCTATAAAAATAAGAAATTTTTGAAAAATTTCCTATAAAAAAAGGAAATTTTTGAAAAATTTCCTATTAAAATTATAAGTTTTTGAAAAATTTCCTATACAAATAAGAAATTTTTTAAAAATTTATGGGAAAAACATAAGAACTTTTAAAAACTTGTTTATAAAAATAAGAAATTTTTGAATAATTTCCTATAAAAATAAGAAATTTTTGAAAATTTTCCTATAAAAATAAGAAATTTTCGAAAAATTCCCTATAAAAATAAGAAATTATTGAAAAATTTCCTATAAAAATAAGAAATTTTTGAAAACTTTCTTATAAAAAAAAAATTTTTTTTGAAAAATGATCAAAATTAGAAATTTTTTAAAAATTTCCTATAAAAGAAGAAATTTTTAAAAAATTTTCTATAGAAATATTTTTTTTTTTAAATAAGAATTTTAAAATATTCCTTTATTTTTGCAAAATTTTCTATAAAAATATAAAATTTTTAAAAAATTTCCTATAAAAATAAAAATTTTCCTGTTTAAATAAGAAATTTTTGAATAATTTCCTAAAAAATATAAAAATTTTGAAAAATTTTTTATAAAAATAAGAAATTTTTAAAAAATTTCCTATAAAAATAAGAAATTTTTGAAAAATTTCCTATAAAAATAAGAATTTTTTGAAAAATTTCCTATAAAATAAGAAATTTTTGAAAAATTTCTCATAAAAATAAGAAATTTTTGAAAAATTTGCTATAAAAATAAGAAATTTTTGAAAAATTTCCTATAAAAATAAGAAATTTTTGAAAAATTTCTTATAAAAATAAGAAATTTTTGAAAAATTTCCTATAAAAATAAGAAATTTTTGAAAAGTTTCCTATAAAAATAAGAAATTTTTGAAAAATTTCCGATAAAAATTAGAAATTTATGATAAATTTCCTATAAAAATAAAAA
Source organism: Stomorhina lunata (assembly GCA_933228675.1). Classification (NCBI taxonomy): domain Eukaryota; kingdom Metazoa; phylum Arthropoda; class Insecta; order Diptera; family Rhiniidae; genus Stomorhina; species Stomorhina lunata. The sequence continues at coordinate 74,216,223 of OW121743.1, forward strand.
ATTTTAGAATAAATTCCTATAAAAACAAGAAATTTTTAAAAAAATTCTATAAATTAAGAAATTTTTGAAAAATTTCCTTTAAAAATAAGAAATTTTTGAAAAATTTCCTATAAAAAGAAGTTATTTGTGAAAAATTTCCTATTAAAATAATAAGTTTTTGAAAAATTTCCTATACAAATAAGAAATTTTTTAAAAATTTCTTATAAAAATCAAAAATTTCTGAACAATTTCCTGTAAAAATAAGAAATTTAAATAAAAAATCATATAAAAATAAGAATACTTTAATTTCTTATAAAAATAAGAAATTTTTTAAAAATTTCTCGTAAAAATAATAAATTTTTTAAAAACTTCCTATAAAAATAAGAAATTATTAAAAAATTTCTTTAAAATAAGAAATTTTTTTTAAATTTCCTTTAAAAATAGGAAATTTTTGAAAAATTTCTTATAAAAATGTGAAATTTTTGAAAAATTTCTTATAAAAATAAGAAAAATTGTGAAAAATTTCCTATAAAAATAGGAATTTTGTAAAAAATTTCCTATAAAAATAGGAAATTTTTGATAAATTTCCATTAAAAATAGGAAATTTTTGAAAATTTTCCTATAAAAATGGGAAATTTTTGAAAAAAATTCCTATGAAAATAGGAAATTTTTGAAATTCCTATAAAAAAAAGGAATTTTTGAAAAATTTCCTATAGAAATAACAAATTTTTGAAAAATGTCCTATACAAATAAGAAATTTTTTAAAAATTTCTTATAAAAATTTTTGAACAATTTCCTGTAAAAATAAGAAATTTAAATAAAAAATCCTATAAAATTAAGAATATTTTAAAAATTTCTTGTAAAAATAAGAAATTTTTTTAAAATTTTCTATAAAAATAAGAAATTTTTTAAAACCTTGATATAAAACTAAGAATTTTTTGAAAACTTCCTATAAAAATAAGAAATTATTAAAAAATTTCCTTAAAATAATAAATTTTTTTAAAAATTTCCTTTAAAAATAGGAAATTTTTTAAAAATTTCCTATAAAAATTTAAAATTTTTGAAAAATTTCCTATAAAAATAGGAAATTTGTGAAAGATTTCCTATAAAAATAGGAAATTTTTGAAAAATTTCCTATAAAAATAAGAAATTTTTGAAAAATTTCCTATAGAAATAACAAATGTCCTATACAAATAAGAAAAAAAAAAATTTCTTATAAAAATTTTTGAAAAAATTCCTTTAAAAATAAGAGAATTAAATAAAAAATCCTATAAAAATAAGAATATTTTAAAAATTTCCTATAAAACTAAGAATATTTTAAAAATTTCCTATAAAAATAAGAAATTTTTGAAAAATTTCCTATAAAAATAAGAAATTTTTGAAAACTTTCTATAAAAATAAGAAATTTTTGAAAAATTTCCTGTAAAAATAAGAAATTTTTGAAAAATTTCCTTTAAAAATAAAAAATATTAAAAAAACTTCCTTTAAAAATAAGAAATTTTGTAAAAATTTCCTATAAAAATATGAAATTGTTGAAAATTTTTCGAAAAAAGTATGACATTTTCGAAAAGTTTCCTATAAAAATAAGAAATTTTTAAAATGATTCCTACAAAAATAAGAACTTTTCGAAAAATGACCTATAAAATAAGAATTTTTTTTTAAATGTTTCTATAAATATAGGAAATTTGTGAGTAATTTCTTATAAAAATATGAAATTTAAAAAAAAATTTCTTTAAAAAAAAGGAATTTTTACAAACTTCCTATAAAAATAAATAATTTTGAAATCTTTTTGAAATCAACTGGATTGAATTTTCACTCTATTCTAAATAAACCGATACATTTTTATTCAATTCTAAATAAAATTTTGTTCTTAACCCCTTAAGGAGGAATGACGAGTGTCGCCCGCAAACATTGTATGTGCCAAATTCGAAATTGACGGGCTATGCCCGTCGCATATTTAAATGTTTCAAAAGCAGTAGTAGTAAATTAAAATGTTTCTTCGAAATTAAATTGTGTCGCAAGGGGTTAAGAGTCGTCTTCAGTTTTTATTCTGGTTTAAACGAATTTGTTTAAGTTTTAATGCAATTTAAAACAAAAGGATTCCATTAAAATGACGTTTGAATAAATCTTGATAATTTGCATAAAATAACCAATTCTTTTATCGTAAAGATTTCCGTCCTTCCCAATAAATTATTGCACGTTCAATTAACATCAGATTGACGTTAAATCGAAAATAATGCCCACATTTAATGGCAAATGCTTCACCCGATAAATGCAACCATTTTTAAGGCGAAATAAACTTTTTATTATTTTATTATTAAAATAATTAAAATGGGCGTATGTAAATGAGTTTCTTGTTTACAAAAACTTTTGTCTACAATTAAATTTTCTGCCTTTACGGATTCGTTATTGTTAAATTTAAATTTTATTAAAAGGGTTAAAAAAATATGAAAAAATAAAAGAAAAATTTTTATATTTTTGCAAAAAATCTGAAATATTTTCAGTTATTTATAAGTTGATGCCGGCACAGATGTCGTGATATAAAAACAATCACTGTGTTAACATTGTTGGCTTTTCTGGTTTAAGTAAAAGATTTTTTTGCACAAAAATATGTATGAGAAAGATAAAAATATCGAAAATTTTGAATAAAACCAAAACGAATAATAAACATGTAAGAAAGCGCTATAGTCGGTCAAGCCCGACCATACGATACCCTTCACCATTAAGGTCAAAGGTGTTATTTTTCCTGTATAAAGACAAATATTTGCTAAATTTTGCCATCATACAAACATTTTCTCAAAACTTACATATTTAAGCTGTTTCCGTCATTTGGACTTATATGAGAGCCAGGGTCAAATGTGGACCGACTTTCTCAAAATTTGGCAAATTGATTACACTTGTTACAAAAATTATGTATGCAAAAAATAAATAACTAATTTTCAATATCTTTAGATTTACGAGCGTTTTAGTAATTTTTTTGTCTCATTTAGTGCGTTTTTAAAGTAAAGTTTGTATGGGAGCTATGGTCAAATGTGGACCGATTTCAACAAAATTTGGTACAGTGATTTTAGTTAACATAAGCAGTATTTGATTTAAATTTCATGAAAAAATATTGATATTTGTGGCCAATATGTCAATTCCGGAAAATGGGACCTATGGGAGGTACCATAAATAATGGACTGATTTTGACCAATTTCAATAGCCATGGTCCCATTATCAAAAAAATGATCTGTACTAAATTTCATCAAATTATCTTTAGAATTGCGACCTGTAGTTTGATTACAAGGTTTACATGGGGGTCCAGCCAGACGTACGAACAGACGGACATCGCTAAATCGACTCAGAAAGTGATTCTAAGTCTATTGGTATACTAAAAGGTGGGTCTAAGACAAATATTTCTATGCGTTACATACATCAGCACAAACTTATAATACCCTTTCCACCTATGGTGGTGAAGGGTATAACAAGCATTTTGATATATAGAAAGACAGACAAATGGATGGATGGATGGACAGACAATCCAAAATCCAACGCCCCACTTCTTCAAAAGCAGACGACATCTACAGACACCAAAAGTTATAGAGTGTTTGATGGTTAACACTCACAGAATCGGGCTATGGGGGGAAAGATCATCGTTCTCAGTGGAAACCTCAAAAACAAGCAACTGAAGCATTCGCACGGACGGACAGACAGACAAACAGTTCAAAATATTTTTGTTTCAAAAAGAAATAAAAATAAACATTTTTCATTATATAGAAAAATTCAAATGTCAGGGCCAACAGAGCAGGAGGCAGGGTACGAAACGTTGGAGGGAGACTATATACAAATAAAGCTCTAGAGTCTTGCTTGTTAGTGACAATTTGTTTTTTTTTTCTCATAAAAATATTAATAAATTTAAAATTTTTCTACAATAATTTTTCAATTTTATTTATTTATTTTACAACTTTGCCTTTTACTTGTTAAATTTTATTTAAAATTTAAATATCGAAAAATTATTGTAAATATGATTTTTATTGGCCCTTAATTTGTCGATGAATTTTCTTTTGATCTTGAGCAAATTATTGTCATTTTAAGACTTTTTCATGAAAAATTTAATTTCATTTTAAAGTTTTTTAGCAGCTGCTTTTATTTGGTTTGTGTTTCTTTTTGAATAATTGGACTAGATTTTTTTTAGTCTGTAAAAACAGAAACTTTTTAATGCAAATTAAATTCAATTTGATTTTTATAATTGAATCATTTAAATTTAAATTGTTTGTGTCTGCCCGTGTGTCTGTCATGTGTGGGTTTTGGAAGTAAATCAGCAAAAAATGAGAAAAATTTGCAAAAAAAAAAAGAAATTTTGAAAAATTCGTATAAAAATTTTAATTTTTTGAAAAATTTACTATAAAAATAAAAAACTTTTAAAAAATTTTATATAAAAATATCAAATTTATACTTTTAAAAATGTTCCTATAAAATTAGTAAGTTAATTTTTTTTTTGATAAAAATAAGGAATTTTTAAAAAATTTCGTATATAAATAAGGAATTTTTGAAAAATTTCTATAAAAATAAAAAAAATTTTATGAAAATACAAAATTTTTGAAAAAATTCTTATAAAATTAGGAAATTTTTGAAAAATTTCCTATAAAAGCGAGAAGTTTTTGAAAACTTTTGTATGAAAATAAAAATTTTTTTTATACAAATAAAAATTAGTAAATTAATTTTTTTTTTTTTTGATAAAAATAAGGAATTTTTAAAAAAAATCGTATATAAATAAGGAATTTTTGAAAAATTTCTATAAAAATAAAAATTTTTTTATGAAAATACAAAATTTTTGAAAAATTTCTTATAAAATTAGGATTTTTGAAAAATTTCCTATAAAAGCGAGAAGTTTTTAAAAACTTTTGTATGAAAATAATTTTTTTTTTTATACAAATAAAAATTTGTTCAAAAATTTCCTATAAAAATTAAAAAAATGTTGAAGAATTTCTTATAAAAATTAGAAATTTGTGAAAATTTTTTTTATAAAAACAAGAAATTTTTGAAAAATTTCCTATAAAAATAAAACAAATTTGAAATTTTCCTATAAAAATAAGAAATTTTTTTAAAATTTCTTATTTTTAAAAAATTTCCTATAAAAACAAGAAATTTTTTAAAAATTTTAAATGAAAAAAGATTTTTTTTTTATAAAAATAAGAAACTTTTGAAAAATTTGTGATAAAAAATTGTTTGGAAAATTTCGTATAAAAAATAAGAAATTTTTGAAAAATTCCTTATAAAAAATTTTTGAAAAGTTTATTTTAAAAATAAAAAATGTTTGAAAAATTTCCAACAAAAAATAAGAAATTTTTGAAAAATTTCTTTAAAAAATAAAAATTTTTGGAAAATTTCTGTTAAAAGTAAAAAATAAGAAAAGAGAATTTTTTTTATAAAAATAAGAAATTTTTGAAAAATTTCTTTTAAAAATAACAAATGTTTGAAAAATTTGGAAAATTTCTATTAAAAGTAAAAACTGTTTAAAAAATATTTTTTTTATAAATATAAGGAGTTTTTGAAAAATTTCTTATAAAATAAGAAAATTTTTAAAAAATTTCCGACAAAAATAATAAATATTTGAAAAATTTCTTTTAAAAATTAAGAAATTTTTGAAAAATTTCTCTCAAAATAAAAAAATTTTTAGAAAATTTCTCTCAAAATAAAGAAATTTTTAAAAAATTTCTTATAAAAATAAGAAATTTTTGAAAATTTTTTTATAAAAATTAAAAATTTTAGAAAAATAACAAATTTAAAAAAATCCATAAAAATAAAGTTTTGAAAAACTTCCTATAAAAACTGCTGGAGGTTTTTGAAAAATTACCTATAAAAACTTGAGGTTTTTTAAAAAATTTTCCTATAAAAACTTGAGGTTTTTTAAAAAATTTTCCTATAAAAATAAGAAACTTTTCAAAAAATTTTCTAAAAAATAAGAAATTTTTGAAAAAGTTTTTATAAAAATAAGAAATTTTTGAAAAATTTCCTATAAAAATAATAAGTTTTTGAAAATTTTTCTATAAAAATCAGAAATTTTTAAAAAATTTTGTATAAAAATATGAAATTTTTAAAAAATTCCTATAAAAATAAGATTTTTTTTTAATTTCTTATAAAAATAGGAAATTTTTAAAAAGTTTCCTATAAAAATAAAAACGTATTAAACAATTTCCTACAAAAATGAAAAATTTTTGAAAATTTTCCTATAAAAATAAGAAATTTTGTAAAAATTTCCTTTAAAAATAAGAATTTGTTGAAAATTTTCCTATCAACTGACAAATTTTTGAAAAATTCCTATAAAATAAGAAATTTTTGAAAAATTTCCTATAAAATAAGAAATTTTTGAAAAATTTCCTATAAAAATAAGAAATTTTTGAAAAATTTCCTATAAAAATAAGAAATTTTTGAAAAGTTTCCTATAAAAATAAGAAATTTTTGAAAAATTTCCTATAAAAATAAGAAAGTTTTGAAAAATTTCCTTTAAAAATAAGAAATTTTTTAAAAATTTCCTATAAAAATAAGAAATTTTTGAAAAATTTCCTACAAAAATAAGAAAGTTTTGAAAAACTTCCTATAAAAATTAGAAATTTTTGAAAATTTTCCTACAAAAATAAGAAATTTTTGTAAAATTTCCTATAAAAATAAGAAATTTTTGAAAAATATCCTATAAAAATAAGAATTTTTTAAAAATTTCCTATAAAAATAAGAAATTTTTGAAAAATTTCCTACAAAAATAAGAAAGTTTTGAAAAACTTCCTATAAAAATTAGAAATTTTTGTAAAATTTCCTATAAAAATAAGAAATTTTTGAAAAATTTCCTATAAAAATAAGAAATTTTTGAAAAATATCCTATAAAAATAAGAATTTTTTGAAAATTTTCCTATAAAAATAAGAAATTTTTGAAAAATTTCCTATAAAAATAAGAAATTTTTGAAAAATATCCTATAAAAATAAGAATTTTTTGAAAATTTTCCTATAAAAATTAGAAATTTTTGAAAAATTTCCTATAAAAATAAGAAATTTTTGAAAAAAATCCTATAAAAATGAGAAAATTTTGAAAATTTCCTATAAAAATAAGAAATTTTTGAAAAAAAATTTTTGAAATATTTCTTAAAAATTCAAAATTTTTGAAATTTTTTTTTATAAAATTTCAGTCCAAAAATAGTAAATGGATATTTTTTCGAAACACTTCTTATTTCATTTTCCTTTCCAACAAAGTCTTATTAAACTTTAATTCAAATTAGAATAATATCACAACATCTACTTTAATAACTTTCCAGCAAGAAGCCAATTTATTAAAAAAAGTGAACTTTTTGTTGGAATTTCATTTAGAATATCTTTTAAACAAGAACTTTATTAAGTTAATTTATAAGACATATTTATTTCTGACAAAACTGAAAACAACACAACCAAAAACTTAAGGAGCAACATAAAATGTCCTTTTTATTAGAAAAAAAAAAAAAAAACAAACTAAACCCAAATTTTGCCCAAAGAAGAAAAAAGAGTGAAATAAAATGAAATAGAAAAAGTTTATAGACATTAAAACTCTTAAGAAAGTATTGCGACAAATTTATAATGAACTTTTTTCCTTTCGAGCAACAAATTGTTTATTATTGGGGTATTAACAGAAAATTAAGTTATAAACATTTTAATTGATAGGAAATATTAAAAATTTTTTCCAAAAATAAAATTAAATGGAATTTATAGAGAATAACAATTATTTAAGTTACTAAAAAAGAGTTTATGCAAATTATGTAGTTACTTTTTGTTTTGTTTTTATAAACAACTGTGAATACCCCTACTCTTTTCTTATGTCTTTCTTTTGGGCTTCATTTTAATGCCATAATTTATACAATTACACAAAGTTAATTGCCAAAAAAAAAACTGTAGGTTGCCGTTTTCGCTTCCATTTTTTGTACTTTTTCGGTTTTCTTGTTCTTAAATTCTTTTTTGTTGAAATTTATTCGTTTTTGGAAAAAACAGAAAAAATCAGGTTAAGCAGAGGCACAACAATATTTTCATAAATTATGAAATTTTAATTGAAATAATCTTCTCAAAGCAGCTCAAAATTGAATTAGTTAAATTAATGAAATTACTAAAATAATTGAAATTAATAGAAAACAAACTTAGCCTAAATAGACGAGGCGGAAAATAATTTCTTAAACGATTGAACAAAGCAGAAAACAAAGGGAATAATCTTAGGAATGAAAAATTTCTTATAAAAATAAGAAATTTTTGAAAAAATTTCCTTAAAAAAATAAATCTTTGAACAAAATTTTCTAAAAATAACAAATTTTTGAAAAAAAAATTTATAAAAATAAGAAATTTTTAAAAAATTTTCTATAAAAATAAGAAAATTTTGCATAATTCAGTATCAAAATAAGAAATTTTTGAAAAGTTTCCTATAAAAATACGAAACTTTTAAAAAATTTTTTATAAAAAAAAATAAATTTTTGAAAACTTTCTTTCGAAAAATAAGAAATTTTTGAAAATTTTTTCAAAAATAAGAAATTTTTGAAAAATTTCTTCCAAAAAACAAGAAGTTTTTGAAATATTTGCTAAAAAAAAGTAAGAAATTTTTGAAAAAATATATAATAAAAATTAGAAATTTTTGAACGACTTTTTTTCAAATAAGAAATTTTTGAAAAATTTCCTATAAAAATAAGAAATTTTTGAGAAATTTCCTATAAAAATAAGAAATTTTAAAAAATTTCCTTAAAAAAATAAGAAATTTTTGAAAAATTTTTTATACAAATAACAAATTTTTAAAAAAATTTTCTATAAAAATAAAAAATTTTTAAAAAAATTGCCTATAAAGATTAGAAATTTTTGAAAAATTTCCTATAAAACTAAGAAACTTTTGAAAAATTTCTTATAAAAATATAAAACAAGAAATATTTGAAAAACTTCCTATAAAAATAACAATTTTTTGAAAAATTTCCTATAAAAATAAGAAATTGTTGAAAAAATTTCCTACTAAAATAAAAAACAAATTTAAAATTTTTAAAAATAGGAAATTTTTCAAAAACTATCTTTTTTTATAGGAAAATTTTTAAAGATAAACTTTTTTTAAGGAAGTTTTTCAAAAATTTACTTTTTTATCGGAAATTTTTCAAAAATTTACTTTATCAAAAATTTACTGTATTTATAAAAAATTTTATTTTTAATTTTTCAAAAATTTCTGATTTTTATAGGAAATTTTTCAAAATTTTTTTATTTTTATAGGAAATTTTTCAAAAATTTCTTATTTTTATAGGAAACTTTTCAAAAATTTCTTATTTTTATGGGAAATTTTTCAAAAATTTCTTATTTTTATGGGAAATTTTTCAAAAATTTCTTATTTTTATAAGAAATTTTTCAAAAATTTCTTATTTTTATGGGAATTTTTTCAAAAATTTATTATTTTTATAGGGAATTTTTCAAAAATTTTCTATTTTTATAGGAAATTTTTCAAAAGTTTCTTATTTTTATAAGAAATTTTTCAAAAATTTCTTATTTTTATAAGAAATTTTTCAAAAATTTCTTACTTTTATAGCAAATTTTCCAAAAATTTATTCATTTTTTATGAAATTTTTCAAAAAATTTTTTATTTTTATAGGAAATTTTTCAAAAATTTCTTATTTTTATAGGAAAATTTTCAAAAATTTCTTATTTTTATAGGAAATTTTTTAAAAATTTCTTATTTTTATAGGAAAGTTTTCAAAAATTTCTTATTTTTATAGGAAATTTTTCAAAAATTTCTTATTTTTATAGGAAATTTTTCAAAAATTTCTTATTTTTATAGGAAATTTTTCAAAAATGTCTTATTTTTATAGGAAATTTTTCAAAAATTTCTTATATTTATAGGAAATTTTTAAAAAATTTCTTATTTTTATAGGAAATTTTTCAAAAGTTTCTTATTTTTATAGAAAATTTTCACAAGTTTCTTATTTTTATAGGAAATTTTTCAAAAATTTCTTATTTTATAGGAAATTTTTCAAAAGTTTCTTATTTTTATAGGATAGTTTTTAAAAATTTCTTATTTTTATAGGAAAGTTTTCAAAAATTTCTTATTTTTATAGGTAATTTTTCAAAATTTCTTACTTTATAGAAAATTTTTCAAAATTTTCTTATTTTGATAGGAAATTTTTCAAAAATTTATTAATTTTTTAAGAAATTTTTCAAAATGTTTATAGGAATTTTTTCAAATATTTTTAATTTTTTTGGCAAATTTTTCAAAAATTTATTAATTGTTTAAGAAATTTTTCAAAAATTTCTTATTTTTATAGAAAATTTTTCAAAAATTTCTTATTTTTGTAAGAAATTATGCAAAAAATTCTTACTTTTATAGGAAATTTTTCAAAAATTTCTTATGTTTATAAGAAATTTTTTTTTTAATTTTTTTTGTTATTTTTATAAGAAATTTTTTTAAAATTTCTTATTTTTATAGGAAATTTTTCAAAAATTTCTTATTTTTATAGGAAATTTTTCAAAAATTTCTTACTTTTATAGGAAATTTTTCAAAAATTTTTATTTTTTATAGAAAATTTCTAATTTTTATAGAGAAGTTTTGAAAAATTTCTTATTTTTATAGGAAATTTAAAAATTTCTTATTTTATTGAAAAATTTTCAAAAATTTCCTATTTTTATAGGAAATTTTGTAAAAATTTCTTATTTTTATAGGAAATTTTTAAAAAATATTTTTTTTTTTATAGGAAATTTTTTAAAAGTTAATTACTTTTATAGAAAATTTTACAAAAGATTCTAATTTTTGTAGGAAATTATTCAAAAATTTCTTATTTATAAAGGAAATTTTACAAAAATTTCTTATTTTTAAGAAAATTTTTAAAAAATTTCCAAGTTTTATATGAATTTTTGTAAAAATTGTAAACTTGTGAAAAAGTCCTGTACAAATAATAATCTAAAAAATAGATTTGAATAGTAACCGGGTTCATGCAGAATAGGTAAACATGTATCGGTTATAAGTATAATGGGGACAGAATAAACCGGTTAATGTAGTTTAGGGTGTAAAATGAACCGGTTTATGTAAAAAAGGATGAAAAATTAAGTGGTTCATGTAGAATGTAGAATGTGGTGAGATTTGAGCCAGTTTATTTGGAATTGAATAGACAAATTTGTAAAAGTAACATTAATTTGCCCTTTTAAGTTTATACAAATTAGAGACTGTACAAATTGCAAATTTTTATTTCTTAACGAATACAAAAATATTCATTTACTTAGAAATCTATTCATTTCATGCTCTTGCATTGTCTCAAAACCAGATTTCGTATTCCAAACTTAAAGTCTTAATATTTAGTAAACAGATTTTATAATTAAAAACTTAAAACTTGTTTTGCAATATTCTCAAATTTCAAAATAAAATGAATACAAATTCAATGAGATCTTGGGAAAAGTTACAAGGACAAAAGAATCACCTCAAGCTTAGGGGTCATACGAAACTTGAAATTGTATGAAAACAGAGTAAAAACAGAGGAAAATATTTCAAAACATTTAATTAGAAAGTGAAATCCCAATAAAACTCAAAACAATTGTACTTGAAATACAATGATTTTGGATCATTAGCGGTTATTGCTTAAAGAAATTTGTTGCAGCAACAACTTTTTCTTAACAAGACAATGAAAGAGTAATTTAAGGATTTTAAGTATAAGAATTTTGCTAATAAAACATTTTTCAGATAAAATAACTAATGAGCTAAAGTTTTTGCTAAACAGAAATAATATTAAGATGTTGGGGAAAAGTTTTGAAAGTTTCTGTTTTCACAAGTTAATAGAGTAATAATTTATAAGGGCATTAAAAAACATAAAATTAAGCCATTAAAATCTTGGAAATTTTTGGGTCAAATGTAAAGGAAAATAAGTTTTTTTATTATCTAAATATTTGCCTAATTTAGCTTAATAATTAATTTATAAATGTTGCTAATAGCATTAAGATTTTTGACTAAAAATTTTTCAATTTTTGAAAAACTTTTAATGCCTTAAATTCTTTCTAACCAAATAGTATTTAAAAAAAAAAATACAAATTTTTCATGTAGGTTTTTGCATTATTCTATTTGGTCTTTAATTTGTATTATGTTCTATATTATAAGTTTTCTATGACGTAAATTGTTTTAATTTTACTTAAAAATTTAATACAAAAAAATAATAAATGGATATTTTGTATATTATGTTAAACAGAACAAAAACCGCAGCATTAAAATTTTCATTTCGAATATACGACATTTTTATATAAAATCTGACATTTTACAAGTTTTTACTTGTTGAAAATAATATAGAGCAAATTGAAGAAAATATATAGCAAAAAATAATAGCCCAGTTCACAATCAGTTGCAAAAAGTTTCATAATCTGCAACATCTGATAACCGTTTTCAAAGTTATAGGTATATAACGCCACCTCAATAAAATAATAATGTATAAGCACATACACCATTATTTTTTAGGGCATAATAAGAATCTAGATTCCTGTAGATTTTCTGTAGAAAATTTTTCGTATTAAAATTTTTCTGTAGAAAATTTTTCGTATTCAAATTTTCTATAGAAAATTTTTCGTATTCAAATTTTTCTATAGAACATTTTTCGTATTCAAATTTTTTTATACCCTTCACCACCATAGGTGGAAAGGGTATTATAAGTTTGTGGTGATGTTTGTAACGCATAGAAATATTTGTCTTAGACCCACCTTTTAGTATACCAATAGACTTAGAATCACTTTCTGAGTCGATTTAGCGATGTCCGTCCGTCCGTCCGTCCGTCTGGCTGGCTGGCTGGACCCCCATGTAAACCTTGTAATCAAACTACAGGTCGCAATTCTAAAGATAATGTGATGAAATTTGGCACATATCATTTTTTTGATAATGGGACCATGGCTATTGAAATTGGTCAAAATCAGTCCATTATTTATGGTACCTCCCATAGGTCCCACTTCCCGGAATTGCTATATTGGCCTCAAATATCAATATTTTTTCATGAAATTTAAAACAAATACTGCTTATGTCAACTAAAATCACTGTACCAAATTTTGTTGAAATCGGTTCACATTTGACCATAGCTCCCATACAAATTCTTCTTTAAAAACGCACTAAATGAGACAAAAAATCACTAAAACGCACGTAAATCTAAAGATAATGGAGTCTATTTTTTGCATACATAATTTTTGTAACAACTGTAATGAATCTGCAAAATTTCGAGATAATCGGTCCACATTTGACCCTAGCTCTCATATAAGTCCAAATGACGGAAACAGGTTGAATATATAAGTTTTGAGAAAATTTTTGTATGATGGCAAAATTTAGCAAATATTTGTCTTTACACAGGAAAAATAACACCTTTGACCTTAGTGGTGAAGGGTATCGTATGGTCGGCTTGACCGACTATAGCGCTTTCTTACTTGTTTTATAGAAAATTTTTCGTATTCAAATTTTTCTATACAAAATTTTTCGTGTTAAAATTCTTCTATAGAAAATTTTTCATAATAAAATTTTTCTATAGGAAATTTTTCGTATTAAGAATTTTTATAGATCATTTTTCATATTAAAATTTTTATATATAAAATTTTTTGTATTAATATTTTTGTATAGATAATTGTTTGGTATTAAAATTTTTTTAAAGAAAATTTTTCGTATTAAAATTTTTCTATAGAAAATTTTTCGTTTTAAAATGTTTCTATAGAAAATTTTTCGTATTTACATGTAGTCAAAATTTGGTGAATTTCTACTCCCACAAATGGCTCAAAAATCAATTGATAATAATTTTCTGTTTGAAATTTTTAATTAATAATTGTGTAAGTGAAGGTTACGCTGTTTTATTTAGTCGTTTCTCTGAATATAATTTCAAAGAAAAATAGTGTATAGAAAGCATACACTATTTTATTGTTCATTATTTTTGTTATTTCATGTATAAGTGCAGGGGGCCAAATCATCACATTCGATATTGATCTAAATGCTAATGTTTGTAACTCATAGAATTATTCGTCTGGGGTTCCGATCAAATCAGAATCACTCCCTTAGTTGATTTAACGATGTCCGCCCGTCTGGCTGACCGGATATCCATATAAGCTTGTTATGAAAACAAGTGTCGTAACAAGGATAATTACATGAAATTTGGCACAGACTCATATTTTGGTCTAAGAATGATTCCTATATTGTTTGGCTGAAATCCGATTACTATTTTGGGTACCTCCCATAGGGATACCTTTCCGGGAATAGAATTTTTGGCCCATTACAGCCACAAATTGTATTGTATTTTAACAATTTTTAGCATAAATATTGCTTACTGTAGCCGAAACCAGTGTGCCTAATTTTGTAGGAATCGGTCCATATTTGACCATGCTTCATATACAAGACACATTCTCAAAAGTCTTTTGAATGCCCAGAAAAGCACAACAAAGCTTATAAATCTAAAGATAATTGCATTTTATTACAGAGTATATGTATGTCATACGAGTATATGTATGTCTCTAAAGGAGAACATGTTAAATTTTTGGTCCATATTTGAACTTAGTAGCGAAGGGCATCATATAGTCGGGCTTGACCAACTATTGCTTTTCCTACTTGTTTTATTAAGGGACGAAAAAAAATCTTAACACAAATTTTTTGAACTGAATTTACTATAAACAAGTAAGAAAGCGCTATAGTCGGTCAAGCCGACCATACGATACCCTTCAACACTAAGGTCAAAGGTGTTATTTTTCCTGTATAAAGACAAATATTTGCTAAATTTTGCCATCATACAAACATTTTCTCAAAACGTATATATTCAACCTGTTTCCGTCATTTGGACCGATTTTCTCGAAATTTGGCAAATTGATTACAGTTGTTACAAAAATTATGTATGCAAAAAATAAACTCAAAATTTTCATTATCTTTAGATTTACGAGCGTTTTAGTGATTTTTTGTCTCATTTAGTGCGTTTTTGAAGAAGAGTTTGTATGGGAGCTATGGTCAAATGTGGACCGATTTCAACGAAATTTGGTACAGTGATTTAGGTTTACATAAGCAGTATCTGTTTTGAATTTCATGAAAAAATATTGATATTTGTGGCCAATATAGCAATTCCGGGAAGTGGGACCTATGGGAGGTACCATAAATAATGGACCGATTTTGACCAATTTCAATAGCCATGGTCCCATTATCAAAAAAATGATCTGTGCCAAATTTCATCAAATTATCTTTAGAATTGCGACCTGTAGTTTGATTACAAGGTTTACATGGGGGTCCAGCCAGACGGACGGACGGACGGACATCGCTAAATCGACTCAGAAAGTGATTCTAAGTCTATTGGTATACTAAAAGGTGGGTCTAAGACAAATATTTCTATGCGTTACAAACATCAGCACAAACTTATAATACCCTTTCCACCTATGGTGGTGAAGGGTATACAAATTGTAAGAACTAGAAGAATGTATATCAAAATTTCATCAAAATTGGAGAAGGTGAGGTTCAAAATTTGTATATTTTATTTAAAAAAATTTGATTTCACCCATTGCACAGATCTTGAGGCCCTATGTTCCACCAGGAATTAAAGGACTAAATATATATATATTGCAGAGATCGACAACATGAAAACTTACCTTAGACCGAATTTACCTTAAAATGTACCTTAGATTTCTAAGTCAGTTTTTGTGCCTTTAGTATTGGACTTCAATGTCTCTAATTATCAGCTCTAGTTTTCGAGATATTATTTTTTTTTTTAATAATGTAGTTACACGATTTATAGTAACGTTACAAATAAAAGTTTCTTTCTATTCAGTAAAAATTAAAACCGAAATTCGGTTGCAATTATATCTTTATGCTGCATTAACTTTATTTTGATTGAATGGAGTAGTTTCGGAGATATCTCTCAACTTTAAATAAAAAAAATAAAAAATTTCTCAAAAAGTCTTGAAAAATAGAGAAGATAACAAATTTCAATTTTTTTTCTTCAGTCATATAAAATATCTTTAAAAAAAACATGCCATAAAATCTAAACAAAAGCGAAATTCAAAATTTTGAAGAACTATAAATTTCATCAAAATTGGAGACTGAAAAATTTTGGTTTCACCCGTTACACAGCAAATCATAATGAAAATTCCTTAGATTTCTTAGTCAGTTGGTCAGCATCTAGTATTGGGCTTCAATGCCTCTGATTTACATTTTTTGTATCAGCTCTAGTTTTCGAGATATTATTTAGTTAAGAAAATTACGTAGTTACGCGATTTATAGTAACCTAACTAATAAACGGTTTATTCTATTCAGCAAAAATAAATAATTGAAATTCGGCTACAATATTATCTTCATGCTGCATTAACATTACTCTGATTCCATGAAGTAGTTTCAGAGATATCACTCATCTTTGTACGAAAATAAATTATAATAATTTTTCATTTTTCAAAAATTCATATAGAAAAATATTGAAATTTTTTTTTAAAAAAAGGGTTTTTCAAAAATTATCGGACATTAAACATTCAATTAAAAAGTTTTACTGTAGTCTATTGCACTAAGATCCCAATTTATTGCAATTATTTATTATTGTTATATATAGTTTTTTTTTGGTGGAAAACCTTCCTTGACTTTTGAATAATATTTTTTTATTATATATTCGGCGATATCTCCAAAACTACTAAGTGGAGTAAATATAATGTAAGGGCAGAATAAAGATAATTTGTAGCTAAATTTTGTTTTTTTTTTCTTTTCACTAAGACGGTTAAACTGTTCTTCAATTTTGTCACCCAAATCAAAAAATGTATATCTCGAAAACTAGTGAAAAAATATTTTATTTTATTCAGGACATATCTGCCTTTATGGCTTTAGAAAAATATTGAAACGATTGTTATTGTCTCCATTTTTTATAAATTTTTGAAAAACAAAAAAATTAAAAAATATGTATTTTTTCGGCATATATTCGGCTATATCTCCAAAACTACTGAGTAGATTAAACATAATGTTAGAGCAGAATGAAGGTTATTTTATAGCTAAATTTTGTTTTTTTTTTCTTTTCACTAAGAAAGTTAAAC
Organism: Stomorhina lunata; assembly: GCA_933228675.1. Classification (NCBI taxonomy): domain Eukaryota; kingdom Metazoa; phylum Arthropoda; class Insecta; order Diptera; family Rhiniidae; genus Stomorhina; species Stomorhina lunata. Next base: position 74,233,194 of record OW121743.1, read on the forward strand.
TGTTCTTGGAACTACGTAATTTTTTGAAAAATGGATGTCTCGAAAACTAGAGAAGAAATATTTCATTTTATGCATGACATATTTGCCTATATGGCTATACAAAAATTTTGGAGCTTTTTATTATCTCTAATTTTCATTAATTTTTGAAAAATAAAAAAAAAATTTTTAAATATTGTTTCGTTATATATTCCGCTATATCTCTAAAACTACTGAGTGGAGTATATATTATTTTAAGCCAAAATGAAGGTAAAAATGTAGATGAATTTTAGTTTTTTCTTTTCATTAAGTAGGTGAAACTTTTTTTCACTTATATTACTCAAAATCGTATAACAATGTTATTCAAAAAATATATATATATCTCGAAAACTAAAGAAAAAATATTTCATTTTATGCATGATATATCTGCCTATATGGCTATAGAAAAATATTGGAACTTTTGTTATTATCTCTATTTTTTATGAATTTTTGAAAAACACTACAATTTTTTAAACAATATTTTTTCGTTATATATTCGGCTATATCTCCAAAACTACTGGGTGGAGTAAATATTATGTTAAGCCAAAATGAAGGTAATATTGTAGTTAAATTTTGATTTTTTCTTTTCACTAAGTAGAATAATTATTATCTCCATTTTTTGTGAATTTTTAAAAAACAAAAAAATTTTTCAAATAATAATTTTTCATCATATGTTTTGCTATATCTCTAAAACTACCGAGTGGAGTAAATATTATGTTAGGTTAGAATGAAGGTATTTTGATATTTTTCACTAATTAGGTTAAGAAGTTCTTCAGTTATGTTAGTCAAAATCGTATAACTTTGTTTTTTTTTTTAATGTATATCTCGAAAACTAGAGCAGATGCAAAAAAGTGAGTTAGAGAAATTGAAGCTCTTTATAAGAGATATCTATAGAAATTAACTTAAAGCCGTTTTTCGTATTGGGATCTGTTATTTCAAAAGAAATAAAATTTTCATTGCCTATACCCACTTGGCAAATGCTGCAATGCTACACAATTTTAAACTTATTGTGAACTGTGCTAATATATTTTATTCAAAAATTTAACAATCTCTCGTTTTAAAAAATTCTATTAAAATTAAGAAATTGTGTCATCTTTCCATGAAGTCAAGAAAATAAAAGAAATATATAAAAAGAAAAATTTTAAAAGAAACCAAAATTCTGGAAACTTTTTTATTTCAATTATTATAAATGTGCCAATATATATTTTTTTTTTTTTTGCAAAAATTTACAAAAGTTTAGTATTGTAAAAAAATATGTTAAAAGAAAAAAATCTTTATTCTTTTGATGTCATTGACTTTCATTTTTCATAATAAATTTTGTGGTAATTATAAAAGTAACCAAAGAATTCAAATCAAAATTTATAAATATTTATTTGCAATTATTAAGAAAATTTTCTTTGTTTTTTGATGCAATTTTATTTAAATTTTCTTGCAGTTTTGTTTAAATTTTTTCTTAAATCACCCACTGTGACGTATGATTAATAATAATAATTGATTTTTGTAATTGAATTCGTTAGAAAAAACACTTGTGGCGTATAAGTGATGATTTATTGAACCGGCACAAATTAAGGGCAAATATGACGTATGATTAATCAATTTTCAATGATTCTTTAAATTGCACTAGTTTTTAAGAAAATTGTATGGATTTTAGGTCAGTTTTTGCAATACATAATTTCAATAATAACATTTAGACATTTCAAAGTGAGGGTGCTGTGGCTTAGTCGATAAGCATGTCGGCTACATAGCATAATAAATCAAATTCAGCCTGGGTTCGATCTCCAGTCACGGCAAGATCAATTTCTGTAATTGATTATTTCTATTAAAATTTTTATATTACTTCAGCATCGTCCATCGGCGATAAGCCTACAGTAATAACACGCTGTCGATGTAAAAGAAATAAAATTAGTTTTTACACTATTTACAAAAAACCCGGTTCAGTTTTGACTCCATTTATTTTATCTCTTAATAAACCGTTTCAGTCCTAATTTGGTTTTTTTTTGTTCCCCCATTTTAAGTGAAACTAATTAGTAACTCCTTTTACTTCTAATCAAGCGTAAATATCTACCCTACCCACAATTTCCAATCAAGCAAACGCAACTTTTCAATTCCTCCAATTATTTCTGGCCAATGATTTAATTACTTTGAGGTTACAAAAATGGAGAAGCAGAAGAAAACCAATCAATTATTTTAAATAAACATCTAATCATTAGATTATCAACACATTTTGGATTTCATGAATTTTGTTTTATTTAAACGAGTTTACCTCAATATTTTCATAACAAATAAACAAAAAAAGTAGCTTTAATTACTTTAAACCGCCCTTTTCCTGAGAGCTCATTACGAAATTATCGTAACTCATCTGAAATCAAATATTTGCACAAATTAAGATTGTGGTTTGGATGTAATTAAATAAATGTTGGGAATTACATATAAGAGTAATTTAAAAAAAAAAACCAAATAAATTTAGAATGTGTACCTGCCTTCATTACTCGTATATACTTTAGTAGGAAAGGCAGCTGCCAGAGATTAGGGTGTTTCAAAAATATATTAAAATTTAAGTTGAATTTAAAGGACCTTTAAAACCCCAATGGGGAAGGATAAATAAGATTTAGTATTTTTTAATCTTTAGGGCTATTAGTTAAAAAATTCTAAAAATTTGCAATTGTTCAACCTTGTCCCTAATACACAAGAGCATTTACATTTACAGGTGTAATCAAATTAACCCATAAACGTACCCTTTTAATGAAACTAAACTTTCCAAAAAGAAAAAATATTCGCACTTGATCCCAGTCTATTACATTTATTTATTAATGTAATAGACGATTTATTGATAAAAGCCAAAAAATTTTTGTGGGTACAACCTTCTTCGACGCGTTTCGATCGTTTTCAGGAGAAATTTTCCTACTTTTAGACAGATCGAAAACCTCGCATTATTACCTATTTTACAAACACAATCATTACGAATTATGTTTGTAAATCAAAGGTAAGAGCTCGGATTATCAACTGAACAAAAGTAAACACAAACATTTTTTTCTTTACAAGAGATGATTTAGCAGTTCGTGATGACTTAGCACTTTCAGATGACTCAGCAGTCATAAGGATAAGTCAGCAGTTTAATGATGACTCAGAAAATTAAGGATGTCTCAGCAGTTTTATAAAGACGTTGTAGTTTTACGATGATTTGGCAGTTTTACGATGACTCAGCAGTTTAGGATGATTTATCAGTTTTACGATGACTCAGCTTTTTAGGATGACTTAGCATTTTTTGGATGAATTAGCAATTTTAGGATGATTTGTCAGTTTTACGATGACTTAGTAGTTTTAGGACGACTCAGCATTTTTTGGATAAATTAGCAATTTTAGGATGATTTGCCAGTTTTACGATGACTCATCAGTTTTAGAATGATTTTGTAGTTTTACGATGACTCAGCAGATTTAGGACGACTCAGCATTTTTTGGATGAATAAGCAATTTTAGGATGATTTGTCAGTTTTACGATGACTCAGCAGTTTTAAGATTATTTTGTAGTTTAACGATGACTCAGCAGTTTAGGATGATTTACCAGTTTTACAATGACCCAGCTTTTTAGGACGACTCAGCATTTTTTGGATGAAAAAGCAATTTTATGATGATTTGCAGTTTTAGGATGATTTTGTATCTTTACGATGACTCAGCTGCTTCAGGACGACTCAGTATTTTATGGATGCAAAAGCAATTTTATTATGATTTGTCAGTCTTGCGATGACTCAGCTGTTTCAGGACGACTCAGCATTTTTTGGATGAAAAAGTAATTTTAGGATGACTTGTCAGTTTTACGATGACTCATCAGTTTTAGGATGACTCAGCATTTTTTTTTTGGATGGATTAGCAAACTTGGCAGTTTTACGATGAATCAGCAGCTTAGCAAGATTTTGTAGTTTTACGATGACTCAGCTTTTTAAAACGACTCAGCAATTTTATGATGATTTGTCAGTTTTACGATGACTCTGCAGTTTTAGGATGATTTTGTAGTTTTACGATGACTCAGCTGTTTCAGGACGACTCTGCATTTTTTGGATGAAAAAACAATTTTAGGATCATTTGTCAGTTTTACGATGACTCAGCAGTTTTAGGATTATTTTGTAGTTTTACGATGACTCAGCAGTTTTAGGATGACTCAGTATTTTTTTTGGATGAATTAGCAAGTTAGTATAACTTGGCAGTTTTACGATGACTCAGCAGCTTAGCAGGATTTTGTAGTTTTACGATGACTCAGCAGTTTTAGGATGACTCAGCAGTTTTCGGATGAATAAACTATTTTAGGATAATTTGGCAGTTTTACGATGACTCAGCAGTTTAAGAATGTTTTTGTAGTTTTACGATAACTCAGCAGTTTTACGACTCGTTAAGTTTCATGTTTATTGATTTCAGTACAAATTTTTGTTTCTTTCTTTATTGGCTAGCATTTCACATTTTCGAAAAAAAGTACTAAACACATGTCGCCTTATTTTAGCACCTGATTCAATTTCAAATTGTTTTTTTTTTCTTTTAGTTTCCGAGATAAAACTAAAATTGCGTTGACATCAGAAATGTATATAAAGGGGCACATATACGTTATTTTTCTAAATTCGGCCGTTTATGGGGTAAAAAGGGGAACAACTAAAAGCTCTAGAAACAAAATTGTAATGGGTATTCGGTACTTTTTTGGAAATTTGGTAGTATATACATATATATATATATTTTCCCGACAACATTTCAATTGGAATAAGGGGTACTTCTCTCAGACAATGAGCTACATCCGATTCTATCTTTAGACTCATTGAAAGGGACCTACGTTTCAACTCCGGTTCCGAATGGAAAATGCATTAGTTAGAGAAGTTTTACATAGCCTAATACTCAATAACCAGTGGCTAGCTGAGTTATGAGGTGAACCGCTGCTTTTTGAAAATTTATTTTTTTCAAGTGGGTCTGGCCGGGTATCGAACTTGGGACCTCTGGTATGCTAGGCTGATGACTAACCTGTTGTACCACGGCGGTTCAAATTTGGTAGTTAAATTCTTTCCCTTTTTTATCTTCCTAACTACCAGACTTCCAAAAAAGTACCGGATACCCATTACAATTTTGTGTCTATAGCTTTTAGTTTTCCCCTTTTTACCCCATAAACTGTCGAATTACGAAAAAGTAACGAATATGTGCCCTTTTCTATACATTTCTGATGTCAATGCAATTTTAGTTTTTGTTTTTATCCCATTTTGCCTTCAGAAATATAATGTTGAAAAATTTGTTTCCCGTTTTTACCCCATTCGTATAAAAGTGAAAGTGATATTTTTTTATTTTTATCGATTGTAGAATAAACTTTGTCTATGCTTATTAGTTCAAAACATATATATGTGATCTTTTCCGAGTATGAAATAGACTGGGATCAATTGCCAATAATTTTTCTTTTTGAATAATTTTTACATTCTGAAAATTTCGTAATTTTTTTACTAAACATTTATCTTAATCTATATGACATCGCTTCATTATAAGTTGCTACAAATACAAAAAAGTCATAAAAATAATACTGATCCATTTGAGGGTTAATAAACATGTAATATAATAATGTTTTTTTTAAACACCCCATAAATAGTAACTAATCTACAAATTATACAATTAAAAAAAAGAAGACCAAAAGATAATTTCAGCACCTCTCCCACCAGTAACCATAGAAATCGTTAGAGCAACAGATAACAAGGCAGGGATGGGAAATTTAAGAAACTTTTAAAACTTTGTTAAATATAAAACTATACAAGAAACTTTTCTTTTATAATCTTAAACCCAAAAACTTTGTTATTTACAACCCGGAAGTAATTTTAATTCCGAAATAAAAACTTTTATACTTTTACTATTCCATCCCTGCTAAACTCACACATTCAACATTTGCCTCGACAGCAGCCAACTTTAAATGAGGGTAACATTTCTACACATTATAGATACAAAGAGCAAAAGAGAACTTGAAAAGAAAAATCTTAATTACTTAATAAATACAATTAAGTTTATAGCTAATTATTGTCTCATAAAGAATATCTGAAAGAACTTCCCAAAATGTTCATTAAAATGTCACTTATATATACGAGAACCTTTTTCTTCTTTTATAAATCTCGATTGTAATTTATATGATAATTTTTAGAGTGACTGACGTGTGTTGTAAACTTTGGACTTTGGTGGGTGTTTGTGGTAAAAAAGATTTATGATTCTAGAAAAAAAAAATACATTTCCAAATAACTACTTAATTAACGTTAAAAGTTTACAAAATATTCAGGAATTTGCGAGATAACTATTACTAAAACTGTTATAAAAGTGACGTAAATGATTTATGATTCAAATTTAGTTATAAGGGGATATTTTCAAGAGAAAACTTGATGAAATTATTATATCAAATCATATTATGATACTATTATAAAGCGATTATAAAGCGATTATAATCAGCGGTACAATTTAAATTAACGAAGTTACAACAATAAAGTTACAAAATCTACACTTGATCAATTTCTAAAAAGTACCATACGTGTGCCTTTTTAAGCTTTTCAAGTTTACCCTTTTTGGTTTGAAGAACGTTATTATTTGTTTTTTTATCACTTCTTCGATCTAATTTTCAAAGAGTACCGAAAACGTGTACATTTATTTTCACAACTATTCAAAATGCAAAGTTTTTTTTATCTTACCCTTTTCTACCCTCTAAATTAAAAAAAAAGAACGCAACACGTGTTATTTCTTCAAATTACATACAAATATTAAAAACACAACTCCTAACCTTACATTGTTTTTCCTGTTATTTTCACAACTATTCAAAACGCAAAGTTTTTTTCTTCATCCTAACCTTTTTTACCCTCTTAATTTAAAGAAAAAGAACCCAACAGGGATTATTGTGTCCTCGTTTAAACCCATTTTACCCATTAAATCGCAAATACGCTCAAGACTTATTAGATATTTTTTTAATTTTTCTTGATTCCAAAATTTAAATTCTAATCTATTCGTATTGGTCCTAAAGATACATATCTAAATAAGTACCAAAAATTTGTTTTATACTATTTACAAAAAAGTACTAAATACGGTTCTCTTATTTTAGAAGTTGATCCAAACTCATTTAATCTTTTGTTTTTATCGCATTTTTGGAAATATAATCTTACAATTTGTTACCCCTTTTATACCACTGCTGATTTTTACGCATTTGCTTCTATATTTTTCCATTTGGAAGATGTAATTTTTACCGTTTTTCCCCTTTTTTACCCCCCTAAAATTAAAAAGTACCAAACACGTGTTTGATACTTCTTTAATCTCAATCAACCTCTCTATAAATTTTATTTCTGAGTTCATTGGTTTTAAAAATAAGCAAAGTTTAAAAACAAAGAAAGTTTACTTGACTTCTTTTCAGTTTTAATCCCATTTTATGTTTATCGATTGCGGTATAAATTTTGTTTCCATGTTAATTGACTCAAAAGGTATATATTTTTAAACCTTTTTGTCCCATTTTGAAATTTTTATAGCTGATCCTAACCCAATTTAAATCCTGTTCCCATCGTTTTTTATGTTCGATATATAACAAATCTTCCCTTTTTACCCGTTTATAGCCGCTAGACGTCCAAATTTCATATTTATTTATTGCTGATCTCAAGACGATTTTAGTTTTGATTTTATCCCGTTTGATTTAGGAGGTATAAGTTTATGGACTTTTTCTATTTTTATTCCCTTAATTGAAAAAGTACTAAGTAGACCCCTCTATAAATAATATTTATAGTTTCATAGTTTTAAAAACAAAGAACCTACCCTTTAAATGTTGACCCATTTTTGACTTTTTTACCCCTTAAATCAAAAAATTACCACACACGCGTTTGAAATTTTTCTCATGTTTATCGAATCCGGTATAACTATTGTTTCTATGTATTGGTTCAAAAGATACACATGAGTCAAAAAAGTACCAACAATTTTGTCTTTATAACACTTTTAACAGCCAAATTTTCTTAGTGGATCTATACATTAAAGGAGGCACTCGCTCTCGAAATTTTAGATCTCTATCATTAGTCGTTTGGGCTGGGTGGTGATGATAGAGTCAGTTAGTCACGTTATAACTTTTTTTAATTCGATTAAAATATATTCCAAAGCATTTAAAAACGATTATTATTATTATAATGCGATTATAATGCATTTAACGCATTATACTCCAATTTTAATGCATTATAATGCAATAAACACATCGACTACTAAGCCTAACATAATATTAACATAATATTCTTCCTGGGTTTATGTCCCAGGCATGACAAACATCAAATTCTGTAACTATTAACACAGAATCCTCCATCGGCGGTAAGCTACAGTATTAACATGCCGCCGATGTAAATTTAAATAGAATTGGCTATAAAACAAAAATGCTTAAATTATGCATCTGCCTAACTACAGATGGCGAAACTCTGCTGTTCTAAAAATATATATCGAATTACAATGTTGAATAATATAGAAACTTTATCTTCCTTTTTGGCAAATTTTTCTTCAGATAAAATTTAATGTCAACATTTTTTTAAAGGAAAAAAATCATGGATTTATTTCTAAAATTTCCCTTTAACTATTTTTTCTATAGGAAAAATTAGATAACGACAATTTTTCTTTTGAAGCAAATTTCAGTAAAATTATACCATAATTTTTGTCATTCCAAAAATTTTTTTATAGAAAATGTTTTATAACAAAAAATTATCTTTAGAACAAAAACTTTTCTACACAAAAAAATTAAAAACTAAATTTTGTTTATACTAGTACTAAAATTAAAAATTTTTTATTAAAATTAATTATGTCATACCAAAATTTTTTTTATAGAATTAATTTTATACCGTTTTTTACAGAATAAATTTCGTAGCAAAATTTTTCTATAAAAAAAATGTACATAATTTTTAGGAAAAGAATTTATAAAAAAAATTCAATAGGAAAAATTTTCAAAAGAAAAAAATCTCAGAAAGTTTAAAATGAATGTATTGCACTAGATTTCCTATTCTTAACAATTTTTTATTATTGTTTTTAATTTATCAAACCAATATTCAATTTAAAGGTAGAAAGTTCAACTAAACCCAATAAGGAAAACTGTTGATATGAAAAGATTTCTATCCGAAATATTTTGACATCGAAAGTTTTATGGTAAATCTTTTTTTATAAAAAAGCTTTCGATATTTAATATTTTTAATTGAAAGCTTTTTACATCAAAAGTTGCCTACAGGAAAGCTTTTGATATTCAAAGATTTCTATAGAAAAATTGTATATGTATAAGAAATCTTTCAGTATTGAAAGTTTATTATAGGAAAACTTGCGACATCAAAAGTTTCATAAAGGAAAACTTTAGATAATGGCAGTATGTTTTTGGAAAGCTTTCGATGTGGAATGTTTTCTGTAGAAAGATATTAAAAGTTACCTATAGGAAAATAAAAAGTTACTGAAAGTTTTATGGGAAATCTTTTTTTATTAGAAAGCTTTCGATGTTTAATGTTTTTAAGAGAAAGCTTTCGATATTTAATGTTTTTAATTGAAAGCTTTTTATATGAAAAGTTGCATTATAGGAAATCTTTTGATATTGAAAGTTTTCTATGGGAAAGTTTTCTGTCCAAAATATTTTGTCGAAAAAAGTTTTATATAAGAAATCAAACCCAAAGCTTTAAGATTCAAAAGTTTTTTATTATTTGTAGATGGAAATATTTTTTATTATAAAGCTTTCGATATTTAATGTTTTTAATTGAAAGCTTTCGATATTGTTTTTATTTGAAAGCTTTTTATATGAAAAGTTGCATTATAGGAAATCTTTTGATATTGAAAGTTTTCTATGAGAAAGTTTTCTGTCCGAAATATTTTGTCGAAAAAAAGTTTTATATAAGAAATCAAACCCAAAGCTTTAATATTCAAAAGTTTTCTAATATTTGTAGATGGTAGATGATGACACGTAATTTGCCGAGATAGAACTTTTAAAAAATATATTTTTTTTTAGGAATAAATTAGGGCTTTTTAGGAAATTACTTAAATAAATACTTATTTTGATAAAAAATTGTCTTCAATTTTTATGAAGGGTGTATTTGCGTTAAATGCATTAAAGTGAGTTAGGGCCTTCTTTTCTTATGAGACCAATGGTATGAAAAAATCGGATAAACGAATTCCATAATGAAAAAAAATCCATCAAACAACGCGAAAGGGACCTACTAGTAACTTTTATATGTTAATAATAGGTCCCTTTCCTGATAACTTTGTAATTTCGTAGGGCATTTTAAATTCCTTATGGCCGATAGTAAAACAGATTTGAAAAATAATACCATTTTAGTATTTATTGTTCTCTCGTATCTGGTAATGAATTCACAATTAAATCATTTTTAAAGCAACTGTAGCAATGACAACAGGCCAGTAGATTTTCTAGAACCGGCAAAATTAGTGTTGGCAGTGATTTAGATATAAAATTCAGATAAAAAACAAAAAAAAAACAGAACAAAAACGGTTAATAATAAACTATACATGCATACAGAAACAATGAGAAAGACAGACAGACATACAAAACGACATTCATAGAAATTATAACAAAATGATAAAAATCCAAATAAAAAAATAACGAAATATTTCTATGAAAAAAAAAAACAGGAAAAAATTCCTAAAGCAAAAATGTGAAATAAAGTGGAAATTAATGACAAAATAAATAATAATAAATAAAATAGAACAAAATAAAAATTAAAATGTGAAATTGTGATTCAAAAAAATTTACAGTCAATATTTAAAAACGAATTAACAAAAAAATTTTAAATTGTGTTTAAAAAACAAAACAAGCTCATGTTTATTTCGTATTTAACATTAGAAGAACTTAATAGTAATAATAAATGTCAAACAATGATTCCAACTACAACGGAATCATCATCAGTCTCAACAGCTGTAACCACCATCACAACCATTGGTTCAGCCATAACAACAGCTGCCTTAACAATAACACCCCCACCCTCTGCCGAAATACCGGAATCAAAATCTCTCTCGAATTCACCACGTATTGCCCGCATAACCATCAATCGTTCCACTCAAACGAATATTCTATTGACCCATAACAATGATTTCTTTGAAAGCCACAGCATGACCAGCAATAGCAGCAGCACCAATAGCATTAACATTATAGGAGGAGGAGGAGGTGGAGGCGGGCTAGGAGTAGGGGGTAGTTATGGTTTCAATACAACCAACAAACTTAGCAGTAGTAGTTGTAGTGAAAGCACTACTAGCAGTGATAGTCATCCGGATATTATGGCCTTGGAACAACTTTTACTTGCGGTACATGAGGAATCCGATGATGAGGGAGGTTTATCTGATGTCATACCGTTGCCACCACGAGCTCACCATCATCATTATCATCGTCACTGTGGCAGGAATAGAAAGATATGCAACAACAAAAGCAACAACAATACTAATAATAATAATCACAAAAGCAAAGACAAAACCACTGACAATAGTGACAGTGACAGTGACGATAATGATTGTGAGGAGTGTCTCAATTCTTGTTGTTCTTGTTCGGAGAATGATAACGAACCCTCGCCCGCCTCTTATGTCAATAACAGCAGCAACAATAATAGTCTGAGTAATTCATCTTCATCCACACGACGTTTTCGTCGTTCATCGGTGGGTATGCAAAGGAAATCGGCATTTCGTCAAAGGAAATTAGATTCATTGGGTAACTTTCGTCGCCAGCGGTAAGTTCTATTTTTGGCTTTTAATATGATTTTTTTGTTGTTAAAAAAAGATTTTAAAGAATAATAGGAATAAGTATCTTTAAAGAGGAGGTGGAAGGTGTTACAAAAGGAATGACTTTTAAGTAAAATATTTGCTTTAGAAAACATTTTGAACTTTGTCTATCACTTAAATATTATAAATTTTGGTCAATATTTTGATTTATTTTAACTTTGAGAAAAGAAATTTCTTATTATTGTTTTTTCGTATTCGATTACATGGTTCCACTTTGTGCAATCATGCGTCAAATTTTGTTGAAAATGACTGAACATTCATTTGTATGATAGATTAATAATAATACTAATACTAATAAGCATCAATAAAAACAAGAGTGTTCCGAATGCAACTCAACTTTAATTGTGTTCCCAATTGCCAAAATAACATTTCGTATGTTAACTGATATCCGATAACAGAAACTCAGTTGCCTCGTCAATTATAATTGACAATTCAACTGTTATTAATCATATTATAGATGGCAACAAGACTCAATTCTAGTGCCAGTTAAAGGTTATTTCAGTAAAATCGGATACAAACTGACTGAGGTATGGATCGATAAGTTGGCGAACCTCGTTAAAATCGGTTTTGAATCGATTAAAATCGGTATAACTCTTAAATTTAGACGTATTTCTGACCTTTTTTGCACGCTTTTTCGTGTACTCAATTAGGCCAACAACCCAAGCTAGTAGTATCCCGAGTTTTTTTTTTTAAGTGTAATAGAGTGTTATTATTCGGCATTTTTACAGTTGCGAGGTGGTCTACCTACACCTAAAATCGAATATGTTCTGGGACACCTTTTCTGTGATCTTCAACTAATTTTTTACAAGAGCCCAGTACCTTACTTCACGCTGAAGTTCTGGACATTTAGGTGGATTTGTCTCTCGTGGTACAAACATTTTTTTCTATAGCGGTATGATCAAAAATCGGGCCAAAAATATGTAAACACTTGGTGCTGTCTCAAAAAAGTTAAAAGCCGTTTTTATAGGCACTCCGTTTTTTAAATTTCTGTGTTATCATGTCTGAAACCACAAATAATTGGCTTCTTTTGTCACAACTGCAAATGGCATGAGAAATTTCTTGGGAAATTTTGTCTGTATTTTGTCCAAAACTCTTTCTGAACATTGCTTGATCAATTCCTTTTTTATGAGAACCCAGTATTTATCTTTCCACGATCCGAAATTCTGGACAGGTAGGCGGATTTGCCTCTCGTGATACAAAAATGATATTAATGTTTAAATACCACTCAAGTGCCTTTTTTCATAGTGGTACGTACTGTCAAAAAAATGTAGACACTCGTTGCTGTTTAAAAAAAAGGTAGAAGCCGTTTTTATAGGCACTTCGTTATATAAATTTCTGTGCTTATCGTTCTGATGTCACACAAGCTTGACTTCTTTTGCCTCAACTACAAATAGCTTTCCACATGAGAAATTTCTTTCGAATATTGTTTGTTCCTTTATCCGGAACTCGTTCTTCAGAAACATAAAAATCTTGGCCGGGAATTTGAGAATTACACAACAGCTGTATTTTTTTTAAAAGTCTGTTTGAAATTTTTTGATTTGTTTTTTTTTGCTTCTAAGTTCTTTGCCGAATTGCGATCTGAACTTTGTATGTCTTCAGCCTAGCAGAAGCTTTTGCCAAAGACTCACTAATATAAAGATATTGCACTCCAAAATTGAAATTAAAGTGGATCAAGAAAAATTAAAAACATCATAAACTCACAATAAAACATACATATCGTAAGGACGTGTGTGTGCTTTAGCTTTCTCTCATTGGATAATTGAAGCATAGCCGCGAATAACGTTTTAAAAGCCGATTTTTACAAAACCTGTTTTTTTGCAGATTACAGTTAACTTGACTCTTTTACATTGCTCAATCACCAAATCAGCCAAAATTATGCACCTTATCGCTATCAAAATACAATTAGAAAAACAAATTATCTATATATTGCCTGCTACTTTAAAAACGTTTTTTACGAATTGCGAACAATTTTAATTTTGTCGCTTACAACGTTATTCGCGGCTATGCTTCAATTGTCTCCATTAGTTGTTTCTGAATTAGAGTAAAAAGTGTATAATCTCTTTTTATGTGACTTTTCAAAACGACCAATGTATGAAAGTGCAACACTTTTATATTATAGAGTCTTTGTTTGAACTCAAATAATTTAAGCTACGGAAAGTCTTTTTTTGCCAAAAGTGAATTCATGTCGATAAAGAACAATAAAAAAACACATAAACGCACAAAAAAACATACATTTCGTGAGTACGTGTGTGTGCTCACGTCTTCATTAGTTGTTTCCGAATTAGAGTTAAAATTGTATACTCTCTTTTTTATGGGCCTTTTTAAAACGACCATACGGAAAATCAAAGTATGGAAGAGCAACATCTTTATATTATAGAGTCTTTGGTAAAACTCAAATAATTTAAGCGACGAAAGTCTTTTTTTCTGCCAAAAGTGAAATTAAAGTGGATAAAGAACAATAAAAAACACATAAACGTACAAACAAGCATACTTTTCTTGAGCACGTCTGTGAGCCTTAGCTTTATTTATTTATTCATTCATTAATAATCCAAAAGCCTTAGCAGGCCAAAATGATTACATAGACACACGAGTAAGAGAAATAGTAAATTTGATTACAATAAACTATATATACTTATAATTCTATTCTTAAATTAAATTAGTCTTCACCAATCACCTTAAATGCACGACCAAAAACTTTAATAATCAAAACCTACAGCCAAGCAACAAATTTGTCTAAGATACAAATTCCATATCTAACAAATGCTCTTCAAATGTTCTCTAATACAATATTTCTAAATTTAGATAAACTCACAAAAAAATTTCTCTTGTCATATGGCAACAAATTATTCCACAACCTGCATATTCTAACCACATATGATCTTTGCATAATAAGAGTGTTTATCCTTGGACATATTAAAGCAGTAGTTCTGGTAGAGTATGAAAAAGAGAAAAACCTTGTGAGGTACTCTGGCATGCCATATTTAATCACCTTAAAAAAGAACAAAAGCAATCGTAAATCAACAAAATTTTCAAAAATTGTCCCCAAAAAGTTCACAGTATACGAGGTAATGTGAATTCTCATACCCAACCCATAAACAAATCGAATTATGCGATGAAAACATTTCTTAAGCTTTTGAAGATTACCGCAACTTCCACAAGAATAAACTTCCAAACCATAAAGAATGATAGGCATTAATAATGATTTAGCTATCAAAACTCTAACTTTAAAAGGAAAATGAAATCCAACACTATATATACGCCTCAAAGAAAAACAAACCCTAGATACCAGCCTATTGATATGAATATCGATTTGATAATTGTCTCCATTAGGTATTTGCGAATTAGTGTAAAAGCGGTATACTCTCTTTTTTTGGGACTTTTCAAAACGACCATACAGCAAATCAACAACATCTTTTTTGTTGTTTAAATTCAAATAATTTAACCTACGGAACGTCTTTAATTTAATGTTTTCAACATTTAAATTTTATTTTTAAAAATAAAATTGATATATCAATTTCTTGATTTTTCATCCTAATTTCAATTTAACTCCAAAAATCATTCAGTCGTTGCCACCTAATATAAGTATTAGCTTATTTGAAATGTATTTATAACAATCACTCACAACATAATACTCGTAATGTCTATTTGTATCAACTCTTAAAATAAAGATAATCTTTTTGTCATTTAATACTTTTTTGTTGTTGTTGTCTATTTGCATAAAATTTAAATCTTTATTAAATCAGTTAAGTAAAACCTATCATGTTATCAACAAATAAAATAATAAAATAAAATCTCAAAAAATAACAAAATGTTGATGATGCTCTTGTTGTGGATGATGATGACGATTGACGTGATTATGATGTTGACTATAATGAAGATGATAAACATTATGAAGTTAACTATAATGAAGATAAAACGTCACTATGAATAACACATTTCAAATTCAATTCAAAGTTGTACTAGATATGACAGCAACCAATCAAAATCTGTTCTAGAAAGTGAATGCAAAGAATATAAATGCAATTTTTTGCATAAGGATATTTCTAGTATTATTAATTGTTATTAATGTCAAAAACAAATCAAAGTATAAAATAGAATTTTAAAATTTCAATTCACTTTTTCTATTTTAAAAAAAACTTATTAAATCAAATCTGTGGCTTAGTGCTAAAAGGGCCATTGTCGATTTTTGATGTTTTGAGTTTGTCATTACATTATATTCCCTTCCTTACCCTTTTTATTTGGCTCCAACAGCTAATCTCTAACTTAACTCAGAACTTATGTATAAGGTTTTTGTTCTGGGCAATGTCACTATGAATTTATATTAAAATAAATTTTCTCAAAACTATTTTTTGACATTGGCCCTTTTAGCAATAGTACACAAAAATATATAATAAAAAAGAGAAATAGTTTAGTTTTAACTATAATAAGTTTATGTAAATTCTACTACTAAAATAATGGGTGTTTTTTTTAGAGGTATAGAACTTCGAATTGAAATAAAACACAAGAAAATCGTTTTAATGTCCATCAATTTGGCTTTATTGGAAGGATAATTTTATACCATTTATGTTAAAATATGATTTCGGGCATGTGTCCGCCGCGGCTGGCTTGAATAAAGCCAATTCTACAGGTCCAATTTTCAACTACTTTTTCGAGCATATGGGGCCGTATGTTGGCAATAACGCCACGAATGTTGGCTTTCAAGTCCCCTAACGTTTCTGGTTTGTTGGCGTAGACGAGCGACTTCACATATCCCCAAAGAAAATAATCCAGTGGTGTCAAATCGCACGATCTTGGTGGCCAATTGACAGGTCCATTCCGCGAAATTATGCGCTCATCGAATGTTTCCTTCAATAAATCAATTGTGACGTGCGCTGTGTGGCATGTAGCGCCGTATTGTTGGAACTACAACTCATCCACATTCATGCCATCCAATTGGGGAACAAAATAGTCGGTTATCATGGCTCTATACCGGTCTCCATTTATGGTAACTGACTCTCCAGCATTATTTCGGAAGAAGTATGGCCCAATGACTCCACCAGCCCATAGAGCACACCAAACAGTCAGTTTTTGTTGATGTAATGGCGTCTCAAGGGTCTCATGTGGATTCTCTTCACTCCAAATGCGGCAATTTTGCTTGTTGACGTAGCCATTCAACCATAAATGAGCCTCATCACTGAACAAAATTTTGCTATGAAAATCAGCATCGAGATCAATCTCATTTTCGGCCCATACACCAAAATCACGACGCATTGCATGGTCTCGCGGCTTGCACAAGCTGGATCTTGTAATTTCGCAAGCCAAGATCTTTGCGCAAATTCTTCCATAAAGTTGATGGACAAAGCTCCAATTGCTGTGCACGGTGGCGAATCGATTCATTCGGGTCCTCTTCAACACTTTGCTCTACAGCGGCAATTGTTTCTTCGATGCGCACTGTTCGACGTCGCTGCGGATGCGTATTATCACATAGAGTAAACGTAGTGCGAAAACGATCCATGGTTAACCGAATTAATTGCTCTGATGGACGATTATGTCGACCATAAAATGGACGGAGCTTGCGGTAAACTTCGCGAACTGAACCATTATTTTCGAAATAAATTTGCACGATTTGCAAGCGTTGTTCTTTTGTCAACCTGTTCATGATGAAATGGCAAACCAAACTAAATATTAATCACTTGACAGCTGACAAAATGGCCGCCAGTTAAAAAAGTGATGCCAACTTAAAGTTCTATACCTCAATAAAAAACACCCGATACTCATATCCTGTATCGCAAAGTTGCTTGTATCCTTAAATTTCCTCATATCCTTTAAAGTATAAAGGTTAATGTATGCTCTAAAAGAAATACAAATAAACCTCTTTAAATCACTGACAGTTTAACGTTGTAAAACATAAAAAAATTTGTCATTGCAAGACAAATGTTACAAAAAAGGATTTACAATACATCCTTTTTGTTATTTATTATACGAAAGACACGACTTACCACAAAATCCCTGGATTTATAGTGCAATACATTTTAATATGAATGCATTAATTTTCGTGCATAAAAACGGCATTATCAATCCTTTTTTTAATACTACAAGCAAAGGAGCGAACATGAATTTTCAAATATTAAACATTTTTATTGGCAAAAGTATAAAATTTACATATTTATTGACCACATAAAAAACAAATAAATACAGAATAATTGAGGGAGGAAAGGATTATTAAATAAAGGCATTTATGAGGATTTTTATAATTTTTTAAGACGAACGTAATGAGGACCTTTTGTTGCGGTTCTTATAGATCAATAATCAGACACAACGAATAAAATAACATTGCTTTTGTGCTCAGATACAACAAGTTTGATGTTCATATGTAAAAAGTTTGATACTTGTACAAAACTAGTCTCATACTCAGATTTATAACTTCTTATAAAAAACTTATAAAATTCGATCCATAAAAGTAGGAATATCAAACTTTTGTATTCAGGTACGCAAAATGAAAGATATTGCACTTCCATACATTGATTTGCCGTATGGTCCATTTGAAAAGTCCCAAAAAAAAGAGTATAATGCTTTTACTCTAATTCGAAAAGAACTAACGGAGACTGAAAGAATGCTAATGTAATGTATGTTTGTGCGTTTATTTGTTTTTTTTTATATTCTTTATCCACTTTAATTTTTCTTTTGGCAGAATTTTGAAAAATTAACATCAAAAATTTTCTATATAAAAAATTGTCATCGAAAATTTTCTATACAAAAAATTATCATCAAAAATTTTCTATACAAAAAATTAACAACGAAAATTTTCTATATAAAAAACTATGATCGAAAATTTTTTGTCAAAAAATTTACATCGAGAATTTTCTATATAAAAAATTTACATCGATAATTTTCTATATAAAAAATTATTATCGAAAATTTTCTATATAAAAAATAGTCTTCGAAAATTTTCTATACAAAAAATTATCATCAAAAATTTTCTATATAAAAAATTGACAACGAAAATTTTCCATATAAAAAATTAACATAGAAAATATTCTTTATAAAAAATTAACATCGAAAATTTTTATATTAAAAAATTAACATCGAAAAATTTCTATATAAAAAAATTAACTTTGAAAATTTTTTATATGAAAAATTAACATTAAAAATTTTCTATATAAAAAATTACCATCGAAAATTTTCTATATAAAAAATTGACAACGAAAATTTTCCATATAAAAAATTAATATAGAAAATTTTTTTATAAAAAATTAACATCGAAAATTTTTATCATAAAAAGTTAACATCGAAAAATTTCTATATAAAAATTAACATCGAAAATTTTTTATATGAAAAGTTAACATTAAAAATTGTTTATATAAAAAATTACCATCGAAAATTTTCTATATAAAAAATTATCATGGAAAATTTTCTATATAAAAAATTAACATCGAAAATTTTCTTTAAAAAAATTAACCAGGAAAATTTTCGATATAAAAAGTTAACATCGAAAATTTTCTATATAAAAAATTATCATGGAAAATTTTCTATATAAAAAATTAACATCGAAAATTTTCTTTAAAAAAAATAACCAGGAAAATTTTCGATATAAAAAATTAACATCGAAAATTTTCTATGTAAAAAATTATCATTGAAAATTTTCTATATTAAAATTAACATCGAAAATTTTCTATAAAAAAACTTAACCAGGAAAATTTTCGATAAAACACTTAACCAGGAAAATTTTCGATATAAAAAATTATCATGGAAAACTTTCTAAATAAAAAAAAAATCTATATAAAAAGTTACATTGAAAATTTTCTATATAAAAAACAATAAGTCTGATATCAAACCATTGAAGTCTGATATCAAACAAATGAAGTGTAATATCAAACTATTAAAGTCTGATATCAAACTATTGAAGTATGATATCAAACTATTTAAGACCGTTATGAAACTATTGAAGTCTGATATCAAACTATTTAAGTCCGATATCAAACAATTTAAGTCTGATATCAAACTATTGAAGTCTGATATTAAACTATTGAAGTCAGATATCAAATTATTAAAATCTGATATGAAACAATTGAAGTCTAATATCAAACTGTTGAAGTCTGATATCAAACTATTAAAATCTGATATCAAACTATTAAATTCTGATATCAAACTATTGAAGTCTGATTTGAAAAAATTGAAGTCTGATATAAAACTATTAAAATCCGATATCAAACTATTAAAGTCTGATATCCAACTACTAAAGTCTGATATCAAACTATTTGGGTCTGATGTCAAACTATTGAAGTCTGATATCAAACTATTGAAGTCTTTATCAAACTATTAAAGTCTGATATCAAACTATTAAAGTCTGATATCCAACTATTTAAGTCTGATATCAAACAATTGATGTCTGATATCAAACAATTGAAGTCTGATATCAAACCAATGAAGTCTGATATCATACTTTTAAAGTCTGATAACAAACTATTGAAGTCTAACGTGAAACTAAAACTGTCTTATATTAGGACTAAAGAAATCTGAACTTAAACTATTGATGACGGATGCTCATTCAATGTAAGTTTGAAATCAAACTAAAGAAGTTTGATATGCTTACGGTTTGGAAGACTTTGATAGATAGAATTCCGGTAATTATAATCAAAAATGTCATATTTACTCTTTGAAAATACGAAGATTAGATTTCAGACATTACAAATTTAAAATTGGGCTGTAGAAGTCGGCACTACATGAGTCTGATACCAAACTGCAATACTCTGGTTTCGAACTAGATAACTTTGCGAAAAAGTAAGATCTTTAATCTATAAAGTTCTGATATTGGACAATAAATGTTCGATATCAAACTGCAGAAGTATGATATCAAACTACAGAAGTTATTTATCTAACTTAAAATGTCGGATATCAAACTACAGCAGTCAGATACTCAGGCTCAAGGGAATGAATACTTAACCTAAGAAAGCTTAAATTTCGATAATAGCAGAGTCTAAAAATTAACAAACTCACTGAGAGACCTTATATATAGGACTTTGAGCTATTCCTTTGCCCCCTTTAAATTCAAAAATACCATTTCTTCCTATTGCTAGATGAGTCCACATCCGGAATGCTATCATCCCACCTGTTTAGCCTAGAGTTAAGGACACAGTGGACGAATATCTTACTCTTACTACCGGTCTAATTAAAGACTTATATTTAGGATTTTGAGCTATTCCTCTGCCCAATTTAAATTCAAAAATACCATTTCTTCCTATTTATTTTCTTTTAGATTTCAAACACATAAAAATTTATCACTTATGTTTATTCCACCCATAAACAAAATAAAGCCCAATAATTTTGGTGATGATGGCGTTAAAATGCTCATGATAAATTCAAATAAAAATTTTTACGTTATTCTTTAGTCATGTGCAAATTTATGCAAAAATTTTGTGCTTAATAATAAAATTTACTAAATTTCTTATTTTATTTTCATATATTTACAGTCGAACAAGTTCAAGTACGGGCGTACGAAGAGCCATACGCATTGTACCCGATTGGACGGAAAATGCCATACAGGGAGAGCATTACTGGAAGCCGACATCGGTGTCGGGCGATTTGTGTTGCCTGAATGAAGAGTGCATTGTAAGTAGAAAGAGATAGATATAAGAGATACTTTTAAGGGGAATTAATACAAAAAGACATACATATAAAGAGCCTGAATGACTTATCGCTTATGATTTTAGTAGATTATTATAGGTCTACGCCAATAATGGGCGTTTCATAGCAACTAGTTGCCAAACGAATTCAGAAGTTTTCTTATTCTCTTTCACTTAGTCGTCAATCAACCTTCGACAAATTACACTCCAAGCCATTGGTGCCCACTAACACATAAGCCTACTTACGATTGTAGCAGCAGAGAATAAAATTAGTAAATGATTAAATTTTTAGGTTTGAATTTGGAAAAAACTTAATCGTTAATGTATTTTTATGCTCTTCAATTATCGTGTGTTAATTTTTTTCCTACTAAAAGTGGCAGCACAATCAATGCTTGGGCTTCTCTGATCTAAGCATATTATGATCAATTTTGTTGCTTAGCTGCAGTTTACACTTATCAATTTCACTATCATTAATTCTCAGTTTTTAATTCTAAGAGCAGAAAGAGGATCCACGTTCATGCTTGATGAAAGCCACTTTGATAAGTGTAAACTTTGAGATCTTTCTTAGATTTCAAATATCTCGCATTCCCTGACATTTTGTTTAAATTTAAAATTATAACATTTTATCTTAAAACCCCTTATCACTTTCGCTTGTCAAATGTTAATTTCGTGGTTTATGAGGGTAAGACAAAAATAATTAAACAAAAATTCCCTTTACAAAATTACATGCTTTTAATTCCGAAAAAAAAAAATAAAAAAAAAACTATAGTCAACCACATATGGAGTTCTTCATTCCTTGATGATTGATGTCACTAAAAGCATTTTTCCCCCTTCCGAGTATTTTTTTTACAAAATAGAAATCGCGGTTTGTGTTACATTAGTCTCCACAACGCAGGAGTAGAAGAGAATCTTTTCAGGATTTTTTTTTAGCTTAGAAGAAGAATTTTTAATTTGAGGTTTTTAATTAAATTTCAAAAGAATTTGCAATTATTTAGTTTTATTTAAAAATTTTATAGTTTCGTGAATAGTTTTTTGTGGGTGTAACAAGTAAAAAAAAATATGAAATATAAATTTATCATTTATGATTAAAAAAAATCGCCGAAAAAAATTACAAAGTTCAAATGTTAAATAGATATAAACTAATTATGACACTGGGAACATTAAAAAGAAATAATTAATAAATTAGATAAATAGACAGTGAAATTTAAAGAAATACATGTATTGCAACATTTCTATAGCAAAGTTTTCCTATCGTCAACTTTTTTCTATAGTCTTCGTATCAACTTTTCTATAGAAAAGTCATCCTAACGTCAACTTTTCTATAGAAAAGTCATCCTAACGTCAACTTTTCTATAGAAAAGTCATCCTAACGTCAACTTTTCTATAGAAAAGTCATCCTAACGTCAACTTTTCTATAGAAAAGTCATCCTAACGTCAACTTTTCTATAGAAAAATCATCCTAATGTCAACTTTTCTATAGAAAAGTCATCCTAACGTCAACTTTTCTATAGAAAAGTCATCCTAACGTCAACTTTTCTATAGAAAAGTCATCCTAACGTCAACTTTTCTATAGAAAAGTCATCCTAACGTCAACTTTTCTATAGAAAAGTCATCCTAACGTCAACTTTTCTATAGAAAAGTCATCCTAACGTCAACTTTTCTATAGAAAAGTCATCCTAACGTCAACTTTTCTATAGAAAAGTCATCCTAACGTCAACTTTTCTATAGAAAAGTCATCCTAACGTCAACTTTTCTATAGAAAAGTCATCCTAACGTCAAATTTTCTATAGAAAAGTCATCCTAACGTCAACTTTTCTATATAAAAGTCTTCCTATCGTCAACTTTTCTATAGAAAAGTCTTCCTATCGTCAACTTTTCTATAGAAAAGTCTTCCTATCGTCAACTTTTCTATATAAAAATCTTCCTATCGTCAACTTTTCTATAGAAAAGTCTTCCTATCGTCAACTTTTCTATAGAAAAGTCTTCCTATCGTCAACTTTTCTATAGAAATGTCTTCCTATCGTTAACTTTTCTATAGAAATGTCTTCCTATCGTCCACTTTTCTATAGAAATGTCTTCCTATCGTCAACTTTTCTATAGAAATGTCTTCCTATCGTCAACTTTTCTATAGAAATGTCTTCCTATCGTCAACTTTTCTATAGAAATGTCTTCCTATCTTCTACTTTTCTATAGAAAAGTCTTCCTATCGTCAACTTTTCTGTAGAAAAGTCTTCCTATCGTCAACTTTTCTGTAGAAAAGTCTTCCTATCGTCAACTTTTCTGTAGAAAAGTCTTCCTATCGTCAACTTTTCTGTAGAAAAGTCTTCCTATCGTCAACTTTTCTGTAGAAAAGTCTTCCTATCGTCAACTTTTCTATAGAAAAGTCTTCCTATCGTCAACTTTTCTATAGAAAAGTCTTCCTATCGTCAACTTTTCTATAGAAAAGTCTTCCTATCGTCAACTTTTCTATAGAAAAGTCTTCCTATCGTCAACTTTTCTATAGAAATGTCTTCCTATTGTCTACTTTTCTATAGAAGTGTCTTCCTATCGTCAACTTTTCTATAGAAATGTCTTCCTATCGTCAACTTTTCTATAGAAATGTCTTCCTATCGTCAACTTTTCTATAGAAAAGTCTTCCTATCGTCAACTTTTCTATAGAAAAGTCTTCCTATCGTCAACTTTTCTATAGAAAAGTCTTCCTATCGTCAACTTTTCTATAGAAAAGTCTTCCTATCGTCAACTTTTCTATAGAAAAGTCATAATGGTATTCCATTAATGATAAATAATCGTAAAATTAATCCTTTTATGACTTATAGTTTAATTAATGAAAGGCCATTAACATTAAAAAGATCCATTAAGGGCCATCTTTACTTATTCACAAAAAAAAATCAGCTGAAGTCAATTTAAAAAGAGCTCATTAAATAAACAATTTAAATCTTAAGTAGATTCCAAGAGTTCAGAAAAGGAAGTAAATCCAAAAGTCAAACATTTCATATAAATATAAACATAATTGGCGATTTCATCTCTTACTTTGTTAATCTTATAAATTCTTTTGAATATTTATTTATTCTTTCATTCATTTATTTATTTTTTCATTGGGTACATGATTTTTTATTTTTATTATAAACATTTAAGTTTAAACATCATCAAGCCAAGTCAGCCAAGTCAAACAACCACTTGTGGATCCACAAGTGTTTTTCCCTGTTTATTTAATCAAAGCGTTTTGGATAGCAGACACGATTTTCGTTTTAAAAATTATAAATGTTTTTATATCCGGCTTTCGTCGTTCTTTAGTTTTTGTGTTTGTAAAAACTTTAGCGACTTTGTAATGAAATTTAATGCGATTTTATTTTGGTGGAAATAACCTTTTCAATACAATTTAAAGGGCAAAAGTTCCCCGAATGAATAAATGAGTTCTAAATTGGAATCTAGTTTTAGTTCTAGGTTCAGTTTGATTCTACATTTAGTTCTATGCTCAAATATATGTAGGTTCAGTCTAGGACTGTCAAGGGCAAACAATTAATTTGCTATCACAAGTTATAGCATAATAAATTCTGCCGACACATACTCTTCTATTACACACAAGAATTGTAAAAATCATAAAAATACTTTTAGGCTCTAGATTTTGTACAAACTCTCACTTGATGAACGCTATCAGTATATAATGATCGTGCTTTGTTACGAAAATTATGAAAAGTAGTCGGCTCCTGGTAGTTAAGAGTGCATGTGCCTGGTAGTATGTATTACATTCGGTTTTAGAATTATATCTAGGTTTAGTTCCAGGTTTATTTCTAGGTATATTGGTTCGGTCTAGTATCAGTTTTAGATTTAATTCTGTTATAGATTTAATTCATGTTTAGTTTTAGGTTCAGTTGCATGTAAAGTTCTAAATCTAGTTTCGTGTTTCGATCTAGGTTTAGTTCTATGTTCAGTTCTAAGATCAGTTTTAGATTCAGTTCTAGATTTAGATTTCTAGGTTTAGTTCTGGTTCTATATTCAGTTCTACGATGTCTTCTATTGTATATTCCTTTTTAAGAGTCAGTTCTTAATCTAGTTTTCTTTTAGTTTTAGTTTAATTTCTAGTTCAGTTGTAGCATCAATTCTAGTTTCAGTTTTAGGTTAATTTAACTGCGTGTTAGTGCAGACCACTGGTCTAGGGTCAATTATAGATTTAGTTCTATGTTCTATCTTAGATACACTTTTAGTTTTGGGTTAAGTTCCATGTTTAGTTCTAGGTTTAGTTATAAGCAGCGGTCGGGCACAAGCAGAATGGATTTTGCCGATTGTATTTAATAATCGTGTTGTGTTGCGAAAATTATGAAAAGTAGTCGGCTCCTGGTAGTTTAGAGTGCTTTTAGATTTAGTTCTACATTCAGTTCCTGGTTTAGTTTTAGGTTCTAGGATTAGTTTCATTTTCTGATCAGGATCAGTTTTAGATTCAGTTCTAGATTCAATTTCATGTTCCGATCTAGGTTTAGTTTTGGTTCTATATTCAGTTCTACGTTATTTTCTATGTTCAGATTTAGTTTTAATTTTAGGTTTAGTTCCATGTTTAGTTGTAGATTTAGTTATAAACAGCGGTCGGGCACAAGGAGAATGGATTTTTCCGATTGTTTTTAATGATCATATTGTGTTGCAAAAATTATGAAAAGTAGTCGGCTCCTGGTAATTAGGAATGCCGGTGCCTGGTTAAAAGTATAACATTAAGTTCTAGGTTTGGTTATATATTAAGATATAGAGTTAGTTCCGATTCTAAGTTCAGTTCTATTATAGTTTTATGTTTAGTTCTAGGATAAGCTTGGGTTCAGTTCTAGGTTTAGCTCCAAATTCAATTCCAGATTCAATTGAAGGTTCAAATCTAGGACAACTTTTCGATTTAGTTCTAGGTTTATTTTTATGTTCTGACCTAGATTCTGTTTTTGTTCAGTTGCAGGCTTAGTTTTATAATCAGATCTATGTTCAGTTTTTGGTTCAGTTTTATTTTTTTTTTTTCTAGGTTCAAGTCGAGGTTAAGTTCTACACTTAGTTCAAATATAGGTTCAGTCTAGCATCAGTTTTAGATTTAGTTCTATATACAGTTCCTGGTTTAGTTTAAGGTTCAGTTCCATGTTCATGCCTTGAACTGAAACTGAACCTAGAATTGAAT
Source organism: Stomorhina lunata (assembly GCA_933228675.1). NCBI lineage: Eukaryota > Metazoa > Arthropoda > Insecta > Diptera > Rhiniidae > Stomorhina > Stomorhina lunata. Next base: position 74,259,711 of record OW121743.1, read on the forward strand.
CTAAAACTCAACCTAGAATTCAATTCTAGGTTCAGTTCTACCTAAAGTTCTAGATTCAGTTCTAGCATCAGTTCTACCTTAAGTTCTAGGTTCAGGTTCAATTCTAAAATTTATTGATATAAATATTTTTCTGTGAAAAAATTTTCAATACAAAAATTTTCTTAAGAAAAATTTTCTTAAGAAAAATTTTTGATAAAAATTTTTTTTTTTTTTGAAAAATTTCTACAGAAAAATATTCGATAAAAAAATGATGTAATATTTTTGATAAAAAAGTTTTCCATAGAAAAATTTTTGGTAAAAAAATTTCTATAGAAAAATTTTTGGTAAAAAATTTTCTATAGAAAAATTTTTGATAAAAAAATTCTCAAAGAAAAATTTTTGATACAAAAATTTCCTATAGAAAAATTTTTGAGAAAAAAATGTTCTATAGAATATTTTTTTTATAAAACAATTTTCTATAGAAAAATTTTTGATAAAAACATTTTCTATAAAAAAAATTTTCTATAGAAAAATTTTTGATAAAAAAATGTTTTATGGAAAAATTTTTGATGAAAAAATTTTCTATAGAAAAATTTTTGATAAAAACATTTTCTACAAAAAAAATTTTGTTAAAAAATTTTTGTTAAAAAATTTTTGTTAAAAAAATTTTCTATAAACAAATTAAAAAATTTTCTATAGAAAAATTTTTGCTAATAGAATTTTCTATGGAAAATTTTTTGATAAAAAAATTTTTCATAGAAAAATTTTTGATAAAAAAATTTTCTATACAAAAATTTTTGAAAACAAAAAATTTTCTATAGAAAAATTTTTAATAAAAAATTTTTTTCAGAAAAATTTTTAATAAAAAAATTTTCTATAGAAAAATTTTTAATAAAAAAATTTTCTATAGAAAAATTTTTGATAAAAAAAGTTTTCCATAGAAAAATTTTTAATAAAAAATTTTTTTTCAGAAAAATTTTTAATAAAAAAATTTTCTATAGAAAAATTTTTGATAAAAAAGTTTTCTATAGAAAAATTTTTGGTTAAAAAAATTTTCTATAGAAAAATTTGTGATAAAAAAATTCTCTATAGAAAAATTTTTGATAAAAAAATTTTCTATAGAAAAATTTTTGATAAAAAAATTTTCTATAGAAAAAATTTTTTTTTTTTTTTATAAAAAAAAAATTTTCTATAGAAAAATTTTTGATAAAAAAATTTTCTATAGAAAAATTTTTGATAAAAAAATTTTCTATAGAAAAATTTTTGATAAAAAAATTATGTATAGAAAAGTTTATGATAAAAAAAAATTTCTATAGAAAAATTTTTGATAAAAAAAATTTTCTGTAAAAAATTTTTGATAAAAAAAATTTGTATAGAAAACTTTTTGATAAAAAAATTTTCTATAGAAAAATTTTTGATAAAAAAATTTTTCATACAAAAATTTTTGATAAAAAAATTTTCTATAGAAAAATTTTTGATAAAAAAAATTTTCTATAGAAAATTCTTTGATAAAAAAATTTTTAATTTTTGATAAAATTATTTCAAAAAATGGAGTAGAAAAATTTTTCTTTTTAAAACATCATAACTACAAATTAAAAATGCATATTTTGGGTTAATTTAAGTCATTTGTATGTAAAGTTATTAGTTCTTTTAAAAATCAAACAAATTTATATTGAATTCATTTGAAACTCTTTAAAAGGAAATAGCTTTGAATATCTTTCGTTAACCTTGAAATATTTGTATATTACTAAAAGAATGAATTTTTGAATCATTTTCGAAAACAATTTAGGAATTTTAATTGCCAAATTTTTCTTGAAAAAATAAAATCATAGCAAAGCGTTCATTCACACTATCACGATACGGATGACATGAAATATGAACGAATAAAATCTACAGTAGGTTTTTAAAAATTATATTTAAAAAACATGAAAAATGCAAAAGAAAATTACCCTTCAGACTAACAAAATGTGGTAAGTGATATTTGTAAAAAAAGAAAAAGCGAAAAAAAGTTGAATGCGAAGAGAAGCGACTTAATATTGGAGCCTTCGAGTGATAAAACAAAAAATAGTCAATAGTCATTTTGTAGCTCTAAAGACACTTTGTAAAAATATCTACTATATCCTATACAATATTTATCTCAATTTAAAATAATATTTACTAAAAATAAAAATTATTTAAAATATTTAATTTTCTGTGTTTTTTTTTTTTCAGAAAAGTGGACAACGCATGAAATGCTCTGCATGCCAATTAATTGCGCATCAAAATTGCATTCCATTGGTCAATGAAAAGACTCAATTAGTGTGTAAGCCAACATATCGAGATGTAGGAATAAGACAATACAGGGAACAAACGGTTACTCATCACCACTGGGTCCATCGTAAAATGGAAAAAGGCAAATGCAAACAATGTGGAAAGGTAAGTGGAACCAAATGCTAATGAATGCTCTTCAAATTTCACTGACAAATGAATTTTTATGTTTCAAAATAAATAAAAAAAAATTATTTAAGTGAAAATTTATTTTTAAAACTTTTGGGTTTTTAAAATGTTTGTGAGAGTAATTTATTTATAGAATCTTTAAATCTTTAAATAAATATTTGTTTTTAAATGAAATTATATTTTTTGAAGCACTTACAAATTTTGCAATACAATTGAATTTTCTATAAAAACATTTTACATCGAAAAAATTTCTACAGAAAAATTTTATATCGAAAATTTTTTATAGCTAAATTTTAAAACTAAAATTTTTAATTGAAAAATTTTATATTAAAAATTTTTTATAGAAAAATTGTATATTGAATATTTTCTTTAAAAAGTTTTATATCGAAAATTTTCTATAGAAAAATTTTATTTCAAAAATTATCTTTAAAAAAATTTTATATCGAAAATTTTCTTTAGAAAAATTTTATATCGAACATTTTCGTTAGATAAATTTTATATTGAAAATTTTCTTTATAAACATTTTATATTGAACATTTTCTTTAGATAAACTTTATATCGAAAATTTTTAATAGAAATATTCTATATTGAAAGTTTTCTATTGTAAAATTTTATATCGAATTTTTTCTATAAAAAAATTGTATAGCGAAAATTTGCTTTAGAAAAATTTTATATCGAAAATTTTCTTTACAAAAATTTTATATCCAAAACTTTCTATAGAAATTTTATATCAAAAGTTTTCTAAAGAAAAATTTTAAATCGAAATTTTATATCGTAAATTTGCTTTAAAAAAATTTTATATCCAAAATTTTCAATAGAAATTTTCTATAGAAAAATTTTATATCAAAAATTTTGTATAGAAAAATTTTACATCGAAAATTTTCTTAAGAAAAAGTGTATATCGAAAATTTTCTTAAGAAAAATTTTATTTGAAAATTTGCTTTCGAAAAATTATATATTAAAATTTTTTCATAGAAAAATTTTAAATTAAAAATTTGTATAGAAAAAATTTATATTGAAAATTTTTTGTAGAAATATTTTATATCGAAAATTTCCTGTAGAAAAATTTTGTATCGAAAATTTTCTGTACAAAAATTTATTAAACATTTTTTTTATATTGAAAATTTTTAATAAAAAAATTTATAATGAAAATTTTCGAAAGAAAAATTTTATATTGAAAATTTTATATAGAAAAATTTTATATTGAAAACTTTCTATAAAAAAATTTTATATCGAAAATTTTCTATATATTTCTATAGAAAAATTTTTAATGTCGAAAATTTTTTATGAAGAACTTTACATTTTACATCGAAAAAATTTCTACAGAAAAATTTTATATCGAAAATTTTCTATAGCTTAATTTTAAAACTAAAATTTTTAGTTGAAAAATTTTATTTTGAAAATTTTTTATAGAAAAATTTTATATTGAATATTTTCTTTAAAAAATTTTATATCGAAAATTTTCTATAGAAAAATTTTATTTCAAAAATTATCTTTAAAAAAATTTTATATCGAAAATTTTTTTTAGAAAAATTTTATATCGAACATTTTCGTTAGATAAATTTTATATCGAAAATTTTCTTAAGAAACATTTTATATTGAAGATTTTCTTTAGAAAAAATTTATATAAAAAATTTTTAATAGAAATATTTTATATTGAAAATTTTGTATTGTAAAATTTTATATCGAATTTTTTCAACAGAAAAATTTTATAAATTTTTAAAAAAATTTTATATTGAAAATTTTCTTTAGAAAAATTTTATATCCAAAATTTTCAATAGAAATTTTGTATAGAAAAATTTTATATCAAAAATTTTGTATAGAAAAATTTTATATCAAAAATTTTGTATAGAAAAAGTTTATATCGAAAATTTTCTTAAGAAAAATCTTATTTGAAAATTTGCTTTCGAAAAATTATATATTAAAAATTTTTCATAGAAAAATTTTAAATTAAAAATTTGTATAGAAAAAATTTATATTGAAAATTTTTTTTAGAAATATTTTATATCGAAAATTTCCTGTAGAAAAATTTTGTATCAAAAATTTTCTGTACAAAAATTTATGAAATTTATGAAACATTTTTTTTATTACTACAGTAAAACTTTTTAAAAAAAATTTATAATGAAAGTTTTCGAAAGAAAAATTTTATATTGAAAATTTTATATAGAAAAATTTTATATTGAAAACTTTCTATAAAAAAATTTTATATCGAAAATTTTCTATATTTTTCTATAGAAAAATTTTTAATGTCGAAAATTTTTTATGAAGAAACTTTATATTAAAAATTTTCTATTGAAAAATTTTATATGGAAAATTTTCTATAGAAAAATTTTATATCGAAAATTTTCTGTAGAAAAATTTTTTATCGAAAATTTTCTGTACAAAAATTTTATATGAAACATTTTTTTTGATATTGAAAATTTTTTATAAAAAATTTTTTAATGAAAATTTTCGAAAGAAAAATTTTATATTGAAAATTTTATATAGAAAAATTTTATATTGAAAACTTTCTATAAAAAAATTTTATATCGAAAATTTTCTATAAAAAATTTTTATATCGAAAATTTTCTATACAAAAATTTTCATTAGAAATATTTTATATTGAAATTTTTCATAAAAAAATTTTATATTGAAATTTTTCATAAAAAAAATTTTATATTGAAAATTTTTTATAAAAAATTTTATATTGAAAATTTTCTAAAGAAAAATTTTATATCTAAAATTTTCTATAGAAAAAAATTATATTGAAAATTTTATATTGAAAATTTTATATTGAAAATTTTCTATAGAAAAATATTATATCGATAACATTCTATAGAAAAATTTAATATGAAAAATTTTCTATACAAAAATTTTATATAGAAAATTTTCTATTGAAAATTTTATTATAAAAATTATCTATAGAAATATTTTATATTAAAAATTTCCTGTAGAAAAATTTTATATTAAAACTATTGAAAATTTCCTATAGAAAAATTGTATATCGAAAATTTCCTATAGACAAATTTTATATCGAAAATTTTCTATAAAAAGATTTTATATCGAAATTTTTCTATAGAAAAATTTTATATGGAAAATTTTATATAGAAAAATTTTATATCTAAAATTTTCTATAGAAAAATTTTATATTGAAAATTTTCTATAGAAAAATTTTACATCGAAAACTTTTATATTAAAAATTATCTATAGAAAAATTTTATATTGAAAAATTTTATATTAAAAATTTTCATGGAAAAATTGTATATTAAAAATTTTGTACAGAAAAATGTTTTTAAGCGAAAATTTTGTACAGAAAAATTTTTTTAAGCGAAAATTTTCTATTAAAAAATTTTTTATAGCGAAAACTTTTTATAGAAAAATTTTATATTGAAAATTTTCTATAAAAAAATTTTACATTGAAAATTTTCTATAGAAAAATTTTTTAATAAAAATTTTCTGTTGAAAAATTTTTTTTGACAATTTTCTTTAGAAAAATTTTATATTGAAAAATTTTTATAAAAAAAATTTTATATTGAAATTTTTTTAAAGAAATTTTGTAAATAATAATTTTCTATCGAAAATTCTATATAGAAAAATTTTTTATCAAAAATTTTCCACAGAAAAATTGTGTATAGAAAATTTTCCACAGAAAAATTTTGTATAGAAAATTTTTTATAGTGAAAGTTTCTATGGAAAAATTTTATATTGAAAATTTTCTATAGAAAAATTTTTTATGGAAAAAATTTCAATCGAAAATTTTCTGTAGAAGAATTATGTAGCGAAAATTTTGTATCGAAAATTTTTTGTAGAAAAATTTTTATCAAAAATTTTCTATAGAAGATTTTTCAAACAAAAATTAATATCAAAGATATTTCATAGAAAAATTTTACATCGAGATTTAAGTTTCAAATTTATTATATATTATATATTATTAATATTTAATCCCATTTGTACTAAAAACATATCAATTTCGATATTAATTTTCTCGATTCGATTGTCATTCCATTCCAATATGCTCTAATAAATTTGATTTTATTTTTGTTTATCATTTAAATTTATTTGTTTATTTTATGTGTCAAAATAATAAAAACGTCACTCAAATATCTTCATGTCACCGTCCGTCTGTCCTACTAAAGTTAAAAACAAAAGTTTACACCATTTCCTGATGTATTTCCCAACTTCTTTTGAAACGAATGGAGAAAAAATACACACAAAATCCAACATTTCAATATTTTATATTGAAAATAAATTTTTTCGATTGTCAATCAATTGTTACGATTTTATCGTTGTTTGTGCTCTAATGTTCTCCTTTATTTGTTGTTAAAGTGATTTTTTGTCGTTGTAGAATATTTGTGTTATTTTGATTATTTTTTGTATTTATTCTAATTTTACATATTCTTAGTTTTTTTTTTTAATTTGTTAACACTTTATAAAAAAAAACTAGAGATTGTCTAAAAATATCCAACGATTATACGACTAACCCAAATTTTATTGTGTAGTGCAAAGATTTCTTATCTATTGGATTAGTCAAGTGTTTTGTCCACTTTTGTGTTGCCTGCATTTGTATAGAGGTTTTTTGCCTCGTTTGCCACCTGGCCCATTAGCTCAGTTGGTTAGAGCGTCGTGCTAATAACGCGAAGGCCGCGGGTTCGATCCCCCCATGGGCCAACATGAGATTTTTTTAATAAATTCATTTTAATTTTTTGCTAAGTAAAGCGCATTATTTTAAAATAGAAAAGGTCATTAGACCGAGAATAGTTTTCTATGTCAATGTTAAACTAAAACGAAAATTGTAAGTGAATTTTGTTTGTTACGGTCTGTTAGTATGAATTTACTGGACCAATGCATTTATAGAGAATTTTTGGTTATAAAAAAATTTTATATAGAAAATTTTTTGTATCAAATTTTGCTATAGAAAATTTTTAATATAAAATTATTTTATAGAAAATTTTTTATACCAAATTTTCCTATAGAAAATTTTTATTATAAAATTTTTCTATAGAAAATTTTCGATAAAAATTTTTTATAGCAAATTTTCAATATAAAATTTGTATGTAAAAAATTTTCAATATAAAATTTTTCTATTGAAAATTTCGATAGAATTATAAATTTTAATTAAATATGTATAATATTTTTCAATAGTAAAAAATTTTCTATCAAAAATTTTTAATATACATTTTGTTCTACAGAAAATTTTTGTTAGACATTTTTTCTATAGAAAATTTTCAATACAAAATTTTACTAGAAAAAAAATAAAATTTTTTTATCAAAAAATTTTCCATGCTAAATTTTTCTTTAGAAAATTTTTGTGATAAAATTTTTCTATTCAAAATTTTCCATATAAATTTATATACAGAAAATTTTGTATATGAAATTTTTCCATATCTGATTTTTCTATTTTTTCATATTTAAAATCTTCGATATAAAATTTTTTTATAAAAAATTTTTGATATGAAAATTTTCTATAGAAAACTTTAATTATAAAATTTTTCTTAAAAAGGTTTATCAAAATTTTGAGACATCAAACATTTAATTAAAAAATTTTACTGTAGTGTATTGCACTAAGATTTCCAATTTATTACAATTATTTATTATTGTAATAAAAAGTTTTTTTTCTTAGAAAATTTTCAATATAAAAATTTTCCATATAAAATTTTTCTTTAGAAAATTTTCGATATAAAAATTTTTTTTTAGAAAATTTTGGATATAAAATATTTCAAAAGAAAATTTTCATTATAAAATAATTTTATACAAAATTTTTCTATGGAAAAATTTTAGATATACAACTTTTCTATAAAAATTTTTATATAGAAAATTTGCTATATAAAATTTTTATAAAGAAAATGTTCATTATTAAATTTTTCTTGCAAAATTTTCGATATAAAATTTTTCTATAGAAAAAATTTTCGATATAAAATTTTTCTATGGAAAAAATTTTCTTTATAAAATTTTTCTATATAAAATTTTTGATATAAAATTTTTCTATAAAAAAAATTTTCGATATAAAATTTTTCTATAGAAAATTTTCGATATAAAATTTTCTATAGAAAATTTTTGATATCAAATTTTTTATAGAAAATTTTCGATATCAAATTTTTCTATAGAAAATTTTCGATATTAAATTTTTTTTTTTTGTTACCAAAAATTTTTCTATAGAAAATTGTTTATCAAAAATTTTTCTATAGAAAATATTTCGTTGTCAAAAATGTTTCAATAGAAAATTTTTCGTTGTCAAAAATTTTGCTATAGAAAATTTTTCGTTGTCAAAAATTTTTCTATAGAAAATTTTTCGTTGTCAAAAATTTTTCTATACAAAATTTTTCGTTGTCAAAAATTTTTCTATAGAAAATTTTTCGTTGTCAAAAATTTTCCTATAGAAAATTTTTCGTTGTTAAAAGTGATCGTATAGAAAATTTTTCGTTGTTAAAAATGTTTCTATAGAAAATTTTTCGCTGTCAAAAAGTTTTCTATAGAAAATTTTTCGTTGTCAAAAATTTTTCTATAGAAAATTTTTCGTTGTCAAAAATTTTCCTATAGAAAATTTTTCGTTGTTAAAAATGTTCCTATAGAAAATTTTTCGTTGTTAAAAATGTTTCTATAGAAAATTTTTCGCTGTCAAAAAGTTTTCTGTAGAAAATTTTTCGTTGTCAAAAATTTTTCTATAGAAAATTTTTCGTGGTCAAAAATTTTTCTATAGAAAATTTTTCGTTGTCAAAAATTTGTCTATAAAAAATTTTTCGTTGTCAAAAATTTTTCTATAGAAAATTTTTGATTATCAACAATTTTTCTATAGAAAATTTTTCTTTATCAAAAATTTTTCTATAGAAAATTTTTCGTTATAAAAATTTTTTCTATAGAAAATGTTTCTATAGAAAATTTTTTGTTATGAAAATTTTTTCTATAGAAAATTTTCCGTTCTCAAAAATTTTTCTATAGAAAATTTTTTTTTATCAAAAATTTTTCTACTGAAAATTTTTTGTTACCAAAAATTTTTCTATAGAAAATTTTTTGTTATCAAAAATTTTTCTATAGAAAATATTTCGTTGTCAAAAATGTTTCAATAGAAAATTTTTCGTTGTCAAAAATTTTGCTATAGAAAATTTTTCGTTGTCAAAAATTTTTCTATAGAAAATTTTTCGTTGTCAAAAATTTTTCTATAGAAAATTTTTCGTTGTCAAAAATTTTTCTATAGAAAATTTTTCGTTGTCAAAAATTTTTCTATAGAAAATTTTTCGTTGTCAAAAATTTTTCTATAGAAAATTTTTCGATATCAAAAATTTTTCTATAGAAATTTTTCGTTATCAAAAGTTTTTCTATAGAAAATTTTTCGTTATCAAAAGGTAAATTTGTTTTTTGTTATAACAAATTTTTCAATAGAAGATTAGGTTCTTTACAAATTCGTTTGTTAAAAAAACTTTGTAAAGAACCTAATTCGTAAAAAAAAAATCCTTATAAAAAATAAGAAAAGGAAAATATGTTGCTTCTTTTCAATCTAAATTTTTGATGTCATCAAACTAACCAAAAGTTTTAAAATTGCAATATTCCCATAATTAATTCTTGTCAGGTAAACTTAATTTTTTTTTTTTTTTTTTTTTTTTTGTATTGGACCAACACTCAGGGGATGACCCCTACGTATGCATATGCATTGTGATGGAACTAGGAAAAAAGGTTGTGGGAAGGAGGATAGAAGGAGTAGTGTTTGTGGATATTCGATTTGAACCTTTGGATATCATAATTTGAGGGGAAGACTGATGCAGGAAGTTTATTCCACATTCGTGCTGTACGGCTAAAAAACGAGTTTTCTCTATAGTGCGTCGTGCGATCCACTGAAAAATCGACTACAAAGGGATGAGCCCTTGTTGAGTTGCGTGTGCTACGAAGAAATGTACGGGTTTCTGGAACAAGATCCCTAATTTCGTTTGAGCACATGCCGTTGTAGTAGCGATAGAACAGTGAAACGCAACCCACATTACGACGATGCTCCAATGAGGCAATAGAGTTGGCTACCCTACTGTCACCGATAAGCACCTTCGCCCTCTCTTGTACACGGTCGAGAAGCTCCAAAATAGACTTTGAAGCACCGGCCCATACATGAGAGTTGTATTCCATTTTCGGTCGGATATAAGTGGTATAGATATTAAGGAGATCAGTTGGAGTGAAGTATGTCTTACACCGCTTAAGAAAGCCGAGACACTTGAATGCTTCTTTTGACACTTGAAAAACGTGATTAGTCCAACGAACATCACACTGAATTTTCATGCCTAGAACATCAAGAGTTTCTGATTCCTCAATATTTATACCACCCATAATTACAGATGATGCAACATTGTTCATAACACGTTTGTGTGTTAACACACAACATTGGGTCTTTCGAGCATTGAAATCGACCCTATTAGAACGACCCCAATTGAATATTGTAGAAAGGTCAGAATTTAGCGTATCATTCATGGTTTGCCTCTTGGAATTTATATCCAACATGCTTGGCCTATAGTTGAATGAATACGAATGACAGATGTTGCTATCATCTGCAAAAGAGTAGATAGGGTTGGAAGTTTGACATAGAAGGTCATTTAGAAAAATAAGAAATAAAGTAGGAGAAAGAACGGAGCCTTGTGGTACCCCCGAATTAATCTTGAACTCGTCGGACGATATCCCATCTATAACAACTCTTATAGTGCGATCTCTGAGAAAGCTCGATATAAACCGAGAGAAATTGTTACCTACACCAAAAGCAATAAGTTTTGCTAGAAGTGCTTGATGCCACACTCTATCAAACGCCTTAGAAATATCAAGAGCTATAACTTTACTTTCGCCAAAACGGTGAATAGAACGGCACCATTTTACCGACAAAAAGGCTAATACATCACCCGTAGAGCGGCCCCTACGAAATCCATACTGCCGGTCGTTTAGTAGGTTATTAGACTCTAAATATTTGACTAGATGATGGTTTACCATACTTTCCATCACTTTGGAAAGCGCGGAACAAATTGCTATTGGGCGGTAATTTTCGGGGTTGCTAGCCTCACCTTTTTTGGGGATTGGCGTTACATTAGCAACCTTCCAACACATAGGAAACTTACCGGCATGGTATAAGGTGCTAAAAAGGTTGGCTAATGGACGAGCTAACGTCGAAGAGCACTGCTTCAAGACCAGTGCTGGTATGCCATCCGGCCCAGGAGACTTATTTATGTTAAGATCCGCTAAGACCCTTTTAACAGCACGTGATCGAAAGAATATGCTAGGCATAGTTACTGATACTCTTTCGATCACGGGCAGTGGTTGATTGCTTTCCGGCAAGTGTGAATTACTTGCGAATAATTCAGCCATGAGGTTTGCTTTATCAACCGGGTTAGTGAATGACTGATCATCCTTTAAAAGAGTTGGAATTGATGAACTAGCATTGTTCCTTACTCTTTTAACGAATGACCAGAAGCTCTTACTGCCTTTAGGGGTAGTAAGAACTTTGGTGCGAAGACGCTGCTCGTATAGAGATTTTTCACGTCTAAGTACCCTGGCACACGAAGACCTCGACTTTTTGCGCAGCAAATCAGTAACTGGAGTTTTATTATTTCTCCAGATTCTAAATGCTTCCTCCCTAGATCTGACAGCAGTTTTACATGTCTGATTAAACCACGTTTTGTGACGTGGCTTAATCGAAGACTTTTTTGTTGGTATGAAAGTATTCATTCCCAACTTAATGATATTTTCCACCATTTTCGCCATGGCATTGACATCACTGTCTAGGAAACACAGTTTCCAATTAAAATGCCGAAAGAAATCGTTAAGCTCTGCCCAACGTGCCTTCCCGTAGATAAAAATTTTACGTTTCGTAGCTGTTGGTGAAACGTTACGAAGTTTAGAGAACGGAAAGACGGCGGAAATGGTGCAGTGATCGGAGTTACCGAGAGGTGCAAGGACATCTACTTCGTACTTTTCAGGGTGCGAAGTAAGAAAAAGATCGAGTGTATTATTCTGGTGCCCTGGGACACATGCGATATGTGTCGGATCTTTCACTAATTGCGCAAGATGGTTGTGCGCGGCGAACAACTCAACATATTGTCCCTCTGGAGTTGTGTGGCCTGAATGGGGAAGCCAAGAAGAGTTGTGGACATTGAAATCGCCAGCAACAACGATTTCACTGCTCGGGCAACTCTCGAGGATCTTTGTAACAGAGTCAGAAAGGGTGTCGAAGCCGGAGAATGTTGCATCCCTTCCTGCGTTTGGGCTCCTGTAAAGGAACCCGAAGTGCAACAAGTGCTTCCTGATTGTGAATTTAACCCAAAGGCAGCTAAATTCAACATCATACGTGCTCAAAGATTGCTGGCACTGGAAGGCAACTTCATCACGAATGTACATGACAAGACCCCGATGGAAATTAAAAAGCGATAGGAGGTGATACCCAGGGATATGAAAATCCTGTGGATCAGCATTTTCAGATACCTGGGTTTCACATAAGGCGAAAACATCCGGCCTATGTAAACAAATGTGTGCGTACACCGAAAAAAAATTCGTTCTTATCCCACGGATATTGCAAAAATCTATTCTAAAAAAACCCGCCATTTAAATATCCAAAGCTTCAAGAAGATTATCTATTTAAGATTACAAATAGCACTGGAATTAATTGTTGTTAATTGTAATTGTTTAGTAATCAGTGTATATACCTTCATTACTCAACAATTTAACAACAATTAATACAGAGTTACTTGTACCTTAAACGAAAAAAAGGGGCTGGGAAGGTTTACACAATGATTGCAAAAGAGGACATAAAAGCCCTTCTGAAAATCACTTAAATCTATAAACTTTGCAATTAAAGCCGGAAAGAGTTCCTTATTAATAATTTCATATTAATTTAGGACTGATTTCAAATATCCTGTGTAGAATATTCATTTGAAATTAACAAATATTAATTTAAATCAGAGTAAGCCAAACATTGATTGAGCTACCACATGTGGTAGCAAAGACCCAGTAAGAACAATGTCAAACGTTTGAAATATGATAACTTTTACATTTGATATCAAACGTTTTTTTTAATTTTTTTCAAACATGAACAGATGTTTGATATTCAGATTTTTTTCAAATGAAAGTTCATTTGAGAATAAACGTTTGAAAAATAGTTGTTTCTCAAATTGAAAATAAAGGTTATTCTCAAATCATTATCAAACTCTAAGATGATTTGAGAATAATTTGAAAAATGTTGTTATATAAATTTGATATCAAACCTTATTTTATTTATTTATGTTAAAAATATTTTAATGGAATGGTTGGCATTGCATTTCAAAGAAATTCTTTATATCTTTCGGATTTTTTTAAAATTGATCCATATTTGACCATAGAACCTTACTTAAAAAAAGTCACCCGAAATTATGGACCAATCACCTATTTTAATTGTGATAATCCCTCTACAGAAGCAATTGCACCGTTTTCAAAAACAAAATAAACAAACTCAAAAATATCAAAAATACAACGCCATTTTATTTATGTTCCACATGTAGATGATATCCACATTTGAAAAACCTTTGAAAATGAGGTTTGATAATGATTTGAAAATAAAGGCATTTCTTAATTTAAGAATAAAATCCCCTTTTTGTTGAGAACGCTATTATTCTTAAATCAGTATCAAATCAGTATCAAATTAGTATCAAACGTTTGACCTTTGAAAAAAGAATTATTTTTAAATCTTCCTCAATTTGAGAATAAACCTTTTTTCTTACTGGGGAAATTCACCTACAGCTCATACAATAATTATGAAGAGCACAAAAATAGGTTTAAGCTTTTCAAGCTCTCCAAAAAAATTCAATTATTCGCCATTGAACGACTGATGAGGCAAAATTGTATTCTCTCCTGCTTATGTGCTAGTTAGCACCACTGACTTAAATTCCTTTTCCTCTAATGTTGAGGTTACAAATTTTAAAATGTCAGCAATTATTTAATAGATATTCCCTTCCCTCTTTCTCCTCCTAATTCTCTGCTTTAAGTTTGAATTTGATTGTGTGTTGAATCATGTTTTTAATCAATCTATAAATTAGTTAAAATCCCCCAAAGGATAACACAAGATTACACAACAGTTTATGTACGAATTGTGCAAGGGATTTTGTAAACTATTGAACTATTGAAGCATGTACAATCATGCACCGAACGAAGAAATAACAGAATAACAAGCACGTACATATTTACAGAGATACATTTAATTAATAGGGTTTTCAGAGAAACTAGCAAATTCTTTGCAAACTGTGCATTCATGTGGATAGTTCCAAGAAAGCAAAACAGTTGTCAAAAATTGTATCGAGAGTTATTGGATCAATATAATATAAAGCAATTCTAATGAATACCCTTCATATTTAAGATATTTGTGTAAATAGACAAATAGAGATGAGGATTTCGGCGGCTTATGACAGTTAAATTTAAATAAATCTTTGAATTATTGTAAATTAATGATGTCTTATGCTATAAACACAATCACGGCTACAGGCTACGGGCTTCAATCTGTCAAAATTAGAACACACGCTTTCAAATGATAACAATTTTTTTAGCGTCTACACAGACACGCCGATGCTGTAGCCAACATTGAACTAATTTATATTTTTGTTGGCTACAATAACAGATTTAGTGCAGTCAGTACTATAAAATATTGAAATAAATTAGCGATTTAAATCACTTAATTTTATCTATTTACCAAAAATACGATGAAGAAATTTTATACAAACAATTTATATACATATCAAATATTTATATAATATATAATGTATATAATACTATCTAATAAATATATACTACCTCAATAGAAGTAACTGTCACAACTCACAAGATACATGTGCTAGAGCTACGTAGTTTAGGTTATAGTACATGGGCGACCCGAGCTGTATGATAAGCATTTCAAGACAAATTTTTAAGCTTTCATATATTTCATTTTAGAGAAAAGACGGTACACAAATATCCAATAAATTTTGAATCATTTTATTCATTTTATCCTATAAACACATGATCAAATGCATAGTTTACAGTTCAATTCAATTTGAATAATTTTGGAAATTGGTCATACTGACCAATCCGTCGACTAATGCGCAAGAACTTTGCTAAAGATCATAGCCTGATCAAATGCACAGTTTACGATTTTATTCATTTTTAGTTATTTCCAAAAGCGCCACCTGTCGAAAATTGTTCATATCAACTAAAAAAACCTTCGTCGGCTCATGTGCAACAACTTTGCTAAACATCATTGCATGACTAAATGCACAGCTTACGATTTAATTCACTTTGAGTAATTTTCATTGGCGCCACCTATCGAAAATTTTTCATAACAATTAAAAAAACCTTCGTCGGCTCATTTGAAACAACTTTTCTAAAGATCATAGCGTGATCAAATGCACAGTTTACGATTTAATTCATTTTTAGTTATTTCCAGTAGCGCCACCTGTCGAAAATTGTTCATATCAACTAAGAAACCCTCGTCGGCTCATGTGCAACAACTTTGCTAAACATCATTGCATGACTAAATGCACAGCTTACGATTTAATTCACTTTGAGTAATTTTCGTTGGCGCCACCTATCGGAAATTGTTCATAACAATTAAAAAAACCTTCGTCGGCTCATTTGAAACAACTTTGGTAAAGATCATAGCATGATCAAATGCACAGTTTACGATTTAATTCATTTTTAGTCATTATCAGTGGCGCCACCTATCGGAATAATTTTATAAAGGAAATACAGACAGAAAAACATTAATTTGTTCAAAAGTTATAACATAACAAATGTTTCCCCCTTTATCCCCTAATTCCTAAAAAGTTACATATGCATATTAGGTACCTGGTACCAATTGAATTTGGTACTTTTTATAAAAAACGCAGTTAACATATTGTTCCTTTTTATATTATGAGACATTAGTTCTCATTTTATCCCTTTTTTACCCATTTTGGCCATGTTCAATATTTTTTCTATATTTATTGATTGTATTACAAAATTCTTTTCTATATTGGTTGTTTTAAAAGATAAGAGTGGCTTAAAAATGGTACCAAAAAAATTATTTTCAACCTTTTTTTACTCCCTATCGGGCATAGATTGAAAAAAGTACTACACACCTGTCCGCTTATTTCAACAGGTATTCAAAACATATTTTAAATTTTGTTTCTATACCTATTATGTAACCCTTTTGAGACAAAGTTTCCAGAAGTCCCTTCTTACTCGACCTATACATCAAAAAAGGTACCCACTGTACCCAAATTGTATCAAAATCGTTAGAGCTGTTTTCGAGATAGCTATATAAATATATATATATAAATAAATATATATATATATATATATATATATATATATATATATATATATATATATATATATATATATATATATACAATTATTGCTCGTTTAAAGATATAAGATAAAAGCCCAGTATGTCCTGTATTAAATTTATTATATAAAAAAGTTGTTCTTTTAATATATGCCCATTTTTATACAAAAAGTCGGATGTAAAAATAAGTTTTTATCCATTATAAATCAGAAGAATATATACATCCTTTGCAAGGTATTTTCATTAGCTTTTGTTTAATGCCAAATAAGATAATATCGGATATAAACTTCTAAAGTTATGTCGTATAATTCTTGAAATTCAAAAAGCCCATAACTCTCAAACTATAAGGGATCACGACAAAGTATTTCTATAATAATTTTTTGATTTATCAGGTACAGGAAACTACTAAAACAAATTTATGTCATTTCTTTCAAAAAATAAATTTTTTCTTTCCATTTTATAAACGCGATATTGCCACCACTCATAAACAGCGGTTTCGGAATATTGCTGTCGCCTCGTAGCTGACTACGAGGCGACAATAGCAGCAAACGACTTTGTAGTCGGTATTCGTGTAGCCTGCTGTCGCGATTGTGTTTACAGCATTAGTTGGAATAACGTACTTATTTTTCAATATCGCGAGGAAGTTCAAAATTTGTAAGGTTAATATTGTCTAAATTCGTTGTAAAGCCCCTCTAGACTCGCTTAGAAAAAATAGCTTTTCTATGTTGGCCTAGAACTTTTATCACAGATATTACGAACTGCTTTGCGTAATTGTACAACTGCTTAAGTCAGAATCGTTTATAATAACGATTATCCAATGACTGACTTTTGTTGGAGACTAGCCTCTTAGGAGCTATCCAAATCGCTTCATAACTAAAACTTAGTTTAATTTCTCTTACACTTTTATTAAAATAGAATAAAAGAGCATTTGAATGCTACTGTCGTGGTGAGGTCAAAGTTCAATAAACTTCGTCAAATTGTAAACATTAATTTTAAGCCACAATCCCCTCATGAGTAAGAGATTCAAGCAGTCTTGTTGCCAATCTGTTGCAATTTTCTTCTCGGCTGCGCGTTGTGACAGAAATACTCTTCTAGCCGGAGTGATGATCAGAAGCAGAAAGAACACCCAAAAACTGCTTAGTAGTCCCTTTAACTTCTAGTAAAAGGTGCAGAGGCAATAGGGGATTTGTCTATTGCTGCTTAGAGCAAAGCAAACTAGCACAAAGGGTTAGTTCGTTCCCAGGGCAGTCGGTTCTTAGGATTCCGACCAAGGACTGCCACTTCTGCGATATTAACAATTATAATGCATCGAATATTGATTGAACCGCCGTGGTATAGCAGATTAGTCATCCGCCTAGCATAACAGAGGCCCAAGTTCGATCCCTGGCCAGATTCACTTGAAAAAATAAATTTTCAAAAAAAAAAGCGGCGGTTCACCTCATAACTCAGTTAGCCACTGGTTATTGAGTATTAGGCTATGTAAAACTTCTCTAACTAATGCATTTGCCGTTCGGAGCCAGCGTTAAAACGTATGTCCCTTCAATGAGTCTAAAAATAGAATCGGATGCAGCTCATTGTCTGAGAGAAGTACCCCTTGTTCCAATTGAAATGTTGTCGGGGAATTATATATATATGCATCGAATATAGTTTCACAGCTTTCATCTTGATGTCGATTTAATTAAGATACAGAACCTTGGTTTTAGTCTGCAGAAGAAAATAACTTAATCTCGTGTGTAGTTTAGGAGATATCAGAAAAAGCTCTACAAAATTCAGTGTTTTCGATTTTCTTTGGACAAAAACTATGTTGGCTCGGTTTTACTCGGTGCTCCCACCATAACCACGTCAAATTTCTCTTCTTTAGATTGAGCGAAAAAATTCACCGAAATTTACCGATTGTAGAACAAAGTTCAAAATTTTCTGAAAAAAAAGTCACGTAAATTGTTACTTATAAAATAAGCAAAAAGTGTTGCAGTCGTTGAGGTTTAATGTTTATATCAAATTGCATTTAAGTTTAAGCCCAAGGACCTAGGAGTCGACGGATTTCATTTATATTTAGTACTGTTCTTTTTTTGGGTCAACTAATAGTTTCATCAAATTTTGTTGAGAATTCCGGCTTATACATTGAGAACAAAAATAAGTGAAAAAATGTTTGGACACCCAGGTACCTCAAAGAGTCAAAGGATCTCAACTATAATTAGTATAACACTTTTTTGGATCAATTAAAAGACATGTCAAGTTCTGTTGAGAATTGCGATTTATAC